>JAPZAG010000806.1:0-51375 GCA_027475135.1 Bactrocera correcta | reverse complement strand
TCTTTCTTTGCAAAAAGTTAACACACCATAGTAGCCAACAACAAAGGAACAAGAGTAACAACACGCTTCCGGACAACATTTCAATTCCACCGAAATCGCTGACGATGCGTCTGGGGCTGAGCGTGCGAAAATTATTTTTCCAACGATATTGCTGACGAAGCGCTCAACGAGTTGCACGTGACAACAACAAACACCTATCGCTGCTACTGCGCTGGCAAGTCACGTGGCAGAGCGTGTGTTATTCAGACAGGTATTTAGGCGTAGTCGCCGCTACAATAACTTTAAGACAGTTCAGTTGTATTTACTCGCTCAGCCTTTACGGCTGCCCTTGCTCCAAGCAAGGGAAATAAAGAAAATCATAAATTAAACAACCGGTCTTGTAATTTATATACAAGAAAATCGACTTTATACCTAAATATATGATAACGGAATTCTTCTACATGCACTGCCGTTATGCCGTTAAGGCGTTTGCAGACTTCAGTAAGATAAAGGGGGTTAATTAACTTAAATATGTTAAACTAATGATTTGACGCATTTCGATATCGATTGCTAAATGTGTATATACAAGAAAATCGACTTTATACCTAAATATAAGATTACGGAATTCTTCCAAATGCACTGCCGTTATACCGTTATGGTTTTATGTTAACTTCAGTTATTTAAAGAAGGTTTATTAACTTAAATATGTTAAACCAGTTATTTGAAGCATTTCGATATCGATTGCTTAATGCATATATACAAGAAAATCGACTTTATACCTAAATATAAGTTTACGGAATTCTTCCAAATGCACTGCCGTTATACCGTTATGGTTTTATGTTAACTTCAGTTATTTAAAGAAGGTTTATTAACTTAAATATGTTAAACCAGTTATTCGAAGCATTTCGATATCGATTGCTTAATGCATATATACAAGAAAATCGACTTTATACCTAAATATAAGATTACGTAATTCTTCAAAATGCTTTGCCGTTATGCAATTAAGGCGTTTGTAGACTTCAGTAAGATAAAGAGGGTTAATTAGCTTAAATATGTTAAACTAATGATTTGAGGCATTTCGATATCGATTGCTAAATGTGTATGTACAAGAAAATCGACTTTATACCTAAATATATGATAACGGAATTCTTCCACATGCAGTTATGCTGTTAAGGCGTTTGTAGACTTCAGTAAGATAAAGAGGGTTAATTAACTTAAATATGTTAAACTAATGATTTGAGGCATTTCGATATCGATTGCTAAACGAGTATATATAAGAAAATCGACTTTATACCTAAATATAAGATAACGTAATTCTTCTAAATGCTTTGCCGTTATGCAACTAAAGCGCTTGTAGACTTCAGTAAGATAAAGAGGGTTAATAAACTTAAATATGTTAAACTAAAAATTTTTGAGGCATTTCGATATCGATTGCTAAATGTGTATGTACAAGAAAATCGACTTTATACCTAAATATAAGATTACGGAATTCTTCTAAATGCACTGCCGTTATGCCGCCATGGCTTTATGTTAACTTCAGTGCGTTAAAGAAGCTTTATTAACTTAAATATGTTAATGCAGTTATTTGAAGCATTTCGATATCGTTTGCTTAATGCATATATACAAGAAAATCGGCTTTATACCTAAATATAAGATTACGGAATTCTTCCAAATGTACTGTCGTTATGCCACCATGGCTTTATATCAACTTCAATACGTTAAAAAAGGTTAATTAACTTAAATATGTTAAACTAATGATTTGAAGCATTAGATATCGATTGCTAAATGTGTATTTACAACAAAATCGACTTTATACCTAAATATAAGCTTACGGAATTCTTCTAAATGCACTGTCGTTATGCCGCCATGGCTTTATGTTAACTTCAGTTCGTTTAAGAAGGTTTATTAACTTAGATATATTACACTAGTTATTTGAAGCATTTCGATATATATTGCTAAATGAGTATATACAAGAAAATCGACTTTATACCTAAATATATGATAACAGAATTCTTCTACATGCACTGCCGTTATGCCGCCACGGCTTTGTGTTAACTTCAGTGCGCTAAAGTAGGTTTGTTAACTTAAATATGTTAAACTAATGATTTGAAGCATTTCGATTTCGATTGCTTAATGAGTATATACAAGAAAATGGACTTTATACCTTAATATATGATAACAGAATTCTTCTACATGCACTGCCGTTATGCCGCCATGGCTTTGTGTTAACTTCAGTGCGCTAAAGTAGGTTTGTTAACTTAAATATGTTAAACTAATGATTTAAAGATTTTCGAAACCTATTGCTAAATGCATATACACAAAAAAGTCGACTTTATACCTAAATATAAGATTACGGAATTCTTCCAAATGCACTGCCGTTATGCCGTTATGGCTTTATGTTAACTTCAGTTCGTTTAAGAAGGTTTATTAACTTAGATATGTTACACTAATTATTTGAAGCATTTCGATATCGATTGCTAAATGAGTATATACAAGAAAATCGACTTTATACCTAAATATATGATAACAGAATTCTTCTACATGCACTGCCGTTATGCCGCCATGGCTTTGTGTTAACTTCAGTGCGCCAAAGTAGGTTTGTTAACTTAAATATGTTAAACTAATGATTTGAAGCATTTCGATTTCGATTGCTTAATGAGTATATACAAGAAAATGGACTTTATACCTAAGTATAAGATTACTGAATTCTTCTAAATGCTTTGCCGTTATGCCGTTAAGGCGTTTGTAGACTTCAGTAAGATAGAGTGGGTTAATTAACTCAAATATATTAAACTAATGATTTGAGGCATTTCGATATCGATTGCTAAATGTGTATATACAAGAAAATCGACTTTATACCTAAATATATGATAACGGAATTCTTCTACATGCACTGCAGTTATGCCGTTAAGGCGTTTGTAGACTTCAGTAAGATAAAGGGGGTTAATTAACTAAATTATGATAAACTAATGATTTGAGGCATTTCGATATCGATTGCTAAATGTGTATACAGAAGAAAATCGACTTTATACCTAAATATAAGATTACGGAATTTTTCTACATGAACTGCCGTTATGCCGCCATGGCTTCGTGTTAACTTCAGTGCGTTACAGAAGCTTTATTAACTTAAATATGTTAAACTAATGATCTGTAGATTTTCGAAATCGATTGCTAAGTGCATATATACAAGAAAATCTTCCTTATACCTAAATATAAGATTACGGAATTCTTCCAAATGCACTGCCGTTATACTGTTATGGTTTTATTTTAACTTCAGTTAGTTAAAGAAGGTTTATTAACTTAAACATGTTACACCAGTTATTTGAAGCATTTCGATATCGATTGCTTAATGCATATATACAGGAAAATCGACTTTATACCTAAATATAAGATTACGGAATTCTTCCAAATGTACTGTCGTTATTCCACCATGGCTTTATATCAACTTCAATACGTTAAAAAAGGTTGATTAACTAAAATATGATAAACTAATGATTTGAGGCATTTCGATATCGATTGCTTAATGTGTATATAGAAGAAAATCGACTTTATACCTAGATATAAGATTACGGAATTCTTCTACATGAACTGCCGTTATGCCGCCATGGCTTTGTGTTAACTTCAGTGCGTTAAAGAAGCTTTATTAACTTAAATATGTTAAACTAATGATTTGAAGATTTTCAAAATCGATTGCTAAGTGCATATATACAAGAAAATCTTCCTTATACCTAAATATAAGATTACGGAATTTTTCCAAATGCACTGCCGTTATACTGTTATGGTTTTATGTTAACTTCAGTTAGTTAAAGAAGGTTTATTAACTTAAACATGTTACACCAATTATTAGAAGCATTTCGAAATCGATTGCTTAATGCATATATGCAAGAAAATCGACTTTATACCTAAATATAAGATTACGGAATTCTTCAAAATGTACTGTCGTTATGCCGCCATGGCTTTATATGAACTTCAATATGTTAAAGAAGGTTAATTAACTTAAATATGTTAAGCTAATGATTTGAGGCATTTCGATATCGATTGCCAAATGTGTATATACAAGAAAATCGACTTTATACCTAAATATAAGGTTACGGAATTCTTCCAAATGCACTGCCGTTATACCGTTATGGTTTTATGTTAACTTCAGTTAGTTAAAGAGGGTTTATTAACTTAAATATGTTAAACCAGTTATTTGAAGCATTTCGATACCGATTGCTTAATGCATATATACAAGAAAATCGACTTTATACCTAAATATAAGATAACGTAATTCTTCTAAATGCTTTGCCTTTATGCCGTTAAGGCGTTTGTAGACTTCAGTGAGATAAAGAGGGTTAATTAACTTAAATATGTTAAACTAATGATTTGAGGCATTTCGATATCGATTGCTAAATGTGTATACACAACAAAATCGACTTTATACCTAAATATAGGATTACGTAATTCTTGTAAATGCTTTGCCGTTATGCCGTTAAAACGTTTGTAGACTTCAGTAAGATAAAGAGGGTTAATTAACTTAAATATGTTAAACTAATGATTTGAAGCATTTCTATATCGATTGCTAAATGAGTATATACAAGAAAATCGACTTTATACCTAAATATAAGATAACATAATTCTTCTAAATGCTTTGCCGTTATGCCGTTAAGGCGTTTGTAGGCTTCAGTGAGATAAAGAGGGTTAATTAACTTAAATATGTTAAACTAATGATTTGAGGCATTTCGATATCGATTGCTAAATGTGTATGTACATGAAAATCGACTTTATAGCTAAATATATGATAACGGAATTCTTCTACATGCACTGCCGTTATCCTGTTAAGGCGTTTGTAGACTTCAGTAATATAAAGGGGGTTAATTAACTTAAATATGTTAAACTAATAATTTGAGGCATTTCGATATCGATTGCTAAATGTGTATATACAAGAAAATCGACTTTATACCTAAATATAGGATTACGTAGTTCTTCTAAATGCTTTGCCGTTATGCCGTTAAAACGTTTGTAGACTTCAGTAAGATAAAGAGGGTTAATTAACTTAAATATGTTAAACTAATGATTTGAAGCATTTCTATATCGATTGCTAAATGAGTATATACAAGAAAATCGACTTTATACCTAAATATAAGATTACGTAATTCTTCTAAATGCTTTGCCGTTATGCGATTAAGGCGTTTGTAGACTTCAGTAAGATAAAGAGGGTTAATTAACTTAAATATGTTAAACTAATGATTTGGGGCATTTCGATATCGATTGCTAAATGTGTATGTACAAGAAAATCGACTTTATACCTAAATATATGATAACGGAATTCTTCTACATGCACTGCCGTTATGCCGTTAAGGCGTTTGTAGACTTCAGTAAGATAAAGAGGTTAATTAGCTTAAATATGTTAAACTTATGATTTGAAGATTTTCGAAATCGATTGCTAAATGCATATACACAACAAAATCGACTTTATACCTAAATATAAGATTACGGAATTCTTCTAAATGCTTTGCCGTTATGCCGTTAAAACGTTTGTAGACTTCAGTAAGATGAAGAGGGTTAATTAGCTTAAATATGTTAAACTAATGATTTGAAGCATTTCGATATCGATTTCTAGATGTGTATATACAACAAAATCGACTTTATACCTAATTATAAGATTACGTAATTCTTCTAAATGCTTTGCCGTTATGCCGTTAAAACGTTTGTAGACTTCAAAAAGATAAAGAGGGTTAATTAACTTAAATATGTTAAACTAATGATTTGAAGCATTTCTATATCGATTGCTAAATGAGTATATACAACAAAATCGACTTTATACCTAAATATAAGATTACGTAATTCTTCTAAATGCTTTGCCGTTATGCCGTTAGGATGTTTGTAGACTTCAGTAAAATAAAGAGGGTTAATTAACTTAAATATGCTAAACTAATGCCTTGAAGCTATTTGATTTCGATTGCTAAATGTGTATATTCAAGAAAATCGACTTTATACCTAAATATAAGATTACGGAATTCTTCCAAATGCACTGCCGTTATTTCGTTATGGTTTTATGTTAACTTCAGTTAGCTTAAGAAGGTTTATAAACTTAAATATGTTAAACCAGTTATTTGAAGCATTTCGCTATCGATTGCTCAATGCATATATACAAGAAAATCGACTTTATTCCTAAATATAAGATTACGGAATTCTTCTAAATGTACTGTCGTTAGGCCACCAGGCTTAATACCAACTTCAATACGTTAAAAAAGGTTAATTAGCTAAATTATGATAATCTTATTATTTGAGGCATTTCGATATCGATTGCTAAATGTGTATATAGAAGAAAATCGACTTTATACCTAAATATAAGATTACGAAACTCTTCTACATGAACTGCCGTTATGCCGCCATGGCTTTGTGTTAACTTCAGTGCGTTAAAGAAGCTTTATTAACTTAAATATGCTAAACTAATGATTTGAGTATTTTCGAAATCGATTGCTAAGTGCATATATACAAGAAAATCTTCCTTATACCTAAATATAAGATTACGGAATTCTTCCAAATGTACTGTCGTTATGCCGCCATGGCTTTATATGAACTTCAATATGTTAAAGAAGGTTAATTAACTTAAATATGTTAAACTAATGATTTGAGGCATTTCGATATCGATTGCTAAATGTGTATATACAACAAAATCGACTTTATACCTAAATATACGCTTACGGAACTCTTTTAAATGCACTGCCGTTATGGCTTTATGTTAACTTCAGTTCGTTAAGGAAGGTTTATTAACTTAGATATGTTACACCAGTTATTGGAGGCATTCCGAAATCGATTGCTTTATGCATATATACAAGAAAATCGACTTTATACCTAAATATAATATTACGGAATACTTCTAAATGTACTGTCGTTATGCCACCATGGCTTTATATCAACTTCAATACGTTAAAAAAGGTTAATTAACTTAAATATGTTAAACTAATGATTTGAAGCATTAGATATCGATTGCTAAATGTGTATTTACAACAAAATCGACTTTATACCTAAATATAAGCTTACGGAATTCTTATAAATGCACTGCCGTTATGCCGCCATGGCTTTATGTTAACTTCGTTGCGTTAAAGAAGCTTTATTAACTTAAATATGTTAAACTTATGAATTGAAAGTTTTCGAAATCGATTGCTAAATGCATATACACAACAAAATCGACTTTATACCTTAATATAAGATTACGGAATTCTTCCAAATGCACTGCCGTTATGCCGTTATGACTTTATGTTAACTTCAGTTCGTTTAAGAAGGTTTATTAACTTAGATATGTTACACTAGTTATTTGAAGCATTTCGATATCGATTGCTAAATGAGTATATACAAGAAAATCGACTTTATAATTAAATATATGATAACGGAATTCTTCTACATACACTGCCGTTATGCCGCCATGGCTTTGTGTTAACTTCAGTGCGTTAAAGTAGGTTTTTTAACTTAAATATGTTAAACTAATGATTTGAAGCATTTCGATTTCGATTGCTAAATGAGTATATACAAGAAAATGGACTTTAAACCTAAGCATAAGATTACGGAATTCTTCTAAATGCTTTGCAGTTATGCCGTTAAGGCGTTTGTAGACTTCAGTAAGATAGAGTGGGTTAATTAACTTAAATATGTTAAACTAATGATTTGAGGCATTTCGATATCGATTGCTAAATGTGTATATACAAGAAAATCGACTTTATACCCAAATATATGATAACGGAATTCTTCTACATGCACTGCCGTTATGCCGTTAAGGCGTTTGTAGACTTCAGTAAGATAAAGGGGGTTAATTAACTTAAATATGTTAAACTAATGATTTGAGGCATTTCAATATCGATTGCTAAATGTGTATACAAGAAAATCGACTTTATACCTAAATATAAGGTTACGGAATTCTTCCAAATGCACTGCCGTTATACCGTTATGGTTTTATGTTAACTTCAGTTAGTTAAAGAAGGTTTATTAACTTAAACATGTTAAACCAGTTATTTGAAGCATTTCGATATCGATTGCTTAATGCATATATACAAGAAAATCGACTTTATACCTAAATATAAGATTACGGAATTCTTCCAAATGTACTGTCGTTATGCCACCATGGCTTTATATCAACTTCAATACGTTAAAAAAGGTTAATTAACTAAAATATGATAAACTAATGATTTGAGGCATTTCGATATCGATTGCTTAATGTGTATATAGAAGAAAATCGACTTTATACCTAAATATAAGATTACGGAATTCTTCTACATGAACTGCCGTTATGCCGCCATGGCTTTGTGTTAACTTCAGTGCGTTAAAGAAGCTTTATTAACTTAAATATGTTAAACTAATGATTTGAAGATTTTTGAAATCGATTGCTAAGTGCATATATACAAGAAAATCTTCCTTATACCTAAATATAAGATTACGGAATTCTTCCAAATGTACTGTCGTTATGCCGCCATGGCTTTATATGAACTTCAATATGTTAAAGAAGGTTAATTAACTTAAATATGTTAAACTAATGATTTGAGGCATTTCGATATAGATTGCTAAATGTGAATATACAACAAAATCGACTTTATACCTAAATATACGCTTACGGAATTCTTCTAAATGCCCTGCCGTTATGCCGTTATGGCTTTATGTTAACTTCAGTTCGTTATAGAAGGTTTATTAACTTAGATATGTTACACCAGTTATTAAAAGCATTTCGAAATTGATTGCTTAATGCATATATACAAGAAAATCGACTTTATACCTAAATATAAGATTACGGAATTCTTCAAAATGTACTGTCGTTATGCCGCCATGGCTTTATATGAACTTCAATATGTTAAAGAAGGTTAATTAACGTATATATGTTAAACTAATGATTTGAGGTATTTCGATATCGATTGCTAAATGTGTATATACAAGAAAATCGACTTTATACCTAACTATAAGGTTACGGAATTCTTCCAAATGCACTGCCGTTATAGCGTTATGGTTTTATGTTAACTTCAGTTAGTTAAAGAGGGTTTATTAACTTAAATATGTTAAACCAGTTATTTGAAGCATTTCGATATCGATTGCTTGATGCATATATACAAGAAAATCGACTTTATACCTAAATATAAGATAACGTAATTCTTCTAAATGCTTTGCCGTTATGCCGTTAAGGCGTTTGTAGACTTCAGTAAGATAAAGAGGGTTAATTAACTTAAATATGTTAAACTAATGATTTGAGGCATTTCGATATCGATTGCTAAATGTGTATGCACAAGAAAATCGACTTTATACCTAAATATATAATAACGGAGTTCTTCTACGTGCACTGCCGTTATGCCGTTAAGGCGTAAACTAATGCCTTGAAGCTATTCGATTTCGATTGCTAAATGTGTATATACAAGAAAATCGACTTTATACCTAAATATAGGATTACGGAATTCTTCTACATGCACTGCCGTTATGCCGTTAAAACGTTTGAAGACTTCAGTAAGATAAAGAGGGTTAATTAGCTTAAATATGTTAAACTAATGATTTGAAGCATTTCGATATCGATTGCTAAATGCATATACACAACAAAATCGACTTTATACCTAAATATAAGATTACGTAATTCTTCTAAATGCTTTGCCGTTATGCCGTTAAAACGTTTGTAGACTTCAGTAAAATAAAGAGGGTTAATTAACTTAAATATGTTAAACTAATGCCTTGAAGCTATTCGATTTCGATTGCTATATGTGTATATACAAGAAAATCGACTTTATACTTAAATATAAGATTAAGGAATTCTTCCAAATGCACTGCCGTTATTTCGTTATGGTTTTATGTTAACTTCAGTTAGTTTAAGAAGGTTTATAAACTTAAATATGTTAAACCAGTTATTTGAAGCATTTCGATATCGATTGCTTAATGCATATATACAAGAAAATCGACTTTATACCTAAATATAAGATTAGGGAATTCTTCCAAATGTACTGTCGTTATGCCACCAGGCTTTATATCAACTTCAATACGTTAAAAAAGGTTAATTAACTTAAATATGATAATCTTATTATTTGAGGCATTTCGATATCGATTGCTAAATGTGTTCATAGAAGAAAATCGACTTTATACCTTAATATAAGATTACGAAATTCTTCTACATGAACTGCCGTTATGCCGCCATGGCTTTGTGTTAACTTCAGTGCGTTAAAGAAGCTTTATTAACTTAAATATGTTAAACTAATGATTTGAGGCATTTCGATATCGATTGCTAAATGTGTATATACAACAAAATCGACTTTATACTTAAATATACGCTTACGGAAATCTTCTAATGCACTGCCGTTATGGCTTTATGTTAACTTCAGTTCGTTAAAGAAGGTTTATTAACTTAGATATGTTACACCAGTTATTGAAAGCATTCCGAAATCGATTGCTTAATGCATATATACAAGAAAATCGACTTTATACCTAAATATAATATTACGGAATACTTCCAAATGTACTGTCGTTATGCCACCATGGCTTTATATCAACTTCAATACGTTAAAAAAGGTTAATTAACTTAAATATCTTAAACTAATGATTTGAAGCATTAGATATCGATTGCTAAATGTGTATTTACAACAAAATCGACTTTATACCTAAAAATAAGCTTACGGAATTCTTCTAAATGCCCTGCCGTTATGCCGTTATGGCTTTATGTTAACTTCGTTGCGTTAAAGAAGCTTTATTAACTTAAAAATGTTAAACTTATGATTTGAAAGTTTTCGAAACCGATTGCTAAATGCATATACACAACAAAATCGACTTTATACCTAAATATAAGATTACGGAATTCTTCCAAATGCACTGCCGTTATACCGTTATGGCTTTATGTTAACTTCAGTTCGTTTAAGAAGGTTTATTAACTTAGATATGTTACACTAGTTATTTGAAGCATTTCGATATCGATTGCTAAATGCATATACACAACAAAATCGATTTTATACCTAAATATATGATAACGGAATTCTTCTACATGCACTGACGTTATGCCGCCATGGCTTTGTGTTAACTTCAGTGCGTTAAAGTAGGTTTGTTAACTTAAATATGTTAAACTAATGATTTGAAGCATTTCGATTTCGATTGCTAAATGAGTATATACAAGAAAGTGGACTTTAAACCTAAGCATAAGATTACGGAATTCTTCTAAATGCTTTGCAGTTATGCCGTTAAGGCGTTTGTAGACTTCACTAAGATAGAGTGGGTTAATTAACTTAAATATGTTAAACTAATGATTTGAGGCATTTCGATATCGATTGCTGAATGTGTATATACAAGAAAATCGACTTTATACCCAAATATATGATAACGGAATTCTTCTACATGCACTGCCGTTATGCCGTTAAGGCGTTTGTAGACTTCAGTAAGATAAAGGGGGTTAATTAACTTAAATATGTTAAACTAATGTTTTGAGGCATTTCGATATCGATTGCTAAATGTGTATACAAGAAAATCGACTTTATACCTAAATATAAGATTACGGAATTCTTCCAAATGCACTGCCGTTATACCGTTATGGTTTTATGTTAACTTCAGTTAGTTAAAGAAGGTTTATTAACTTAAACATGTTAAACCAGTTATTTTAAGCATTTCGATATCGATTGCTTAATGCATATATACAAGAAAATCGACTTGATACCTAAATATAAGATTACGGAATTCTTCCAAATGTACTGTCGTTATGCCACCATGGTTTTATATCAACTTCAATACGTTAAAAAAGGTTAATTAAATAAAATATGATAAACTAATGATTTGAGGCATTTCGATATCGATTGCTAAATTTGTATATAGAAGAAAATCGACTTTATACCTAAATATAAGAATACCGAATTCTTCTACACGAACTGCCGTTATGCCGCCATGGCTTTGTGTTAACTTCAGTGCGTTAAAGAAGCTTTATTAACTTAAATATGTTAAACTAATGATTTGAAGATTTTCGAAATCTATTGCTAAGTGCATATATACAAGAAAATCTTCCTAATACCTAAATATGAGATTACGGAATTCTTCCAAATGTACTGTCGTTATGCCGCCATGGCTTTATATGAACTTCAATATGTTAAAGAAGGTTAATTAACTTAAATATGTTAAACTAATGATTTGAGGCATTTCGATATCGATTGCTAAATGTGAATATACAACAAAATCGACTTTATACCTAAATATACGCTTACGGAATTCTTCTAAATGCACTGCCGTTATGCCGTTATGGCTTTAGGTTAACTTCAGCTCGTTAAAGAAGGTTTATTAACTTAGATATGTTACACCAGTTATTAGAAGCATTTCGATATCGATTGCTAAATGTGTATATAGAAGAAAATCGACTTTATACCTAAATATAAGATTACGGAATTTTTCAAAATGTACCGTCGTTATGCCGCCATGGCTTTATATGAACTTCAATATGTTAAAGAAGGTTAATTAACTTATATATGTTAAACTAATGATTTGAGGTATTTCGATATCGATTGCTAAATGTGTATATACAAGAAAATCGACTTTATACCTAACTATAAGGTTACGGAATTCTTCCAAATGCACTGCCGTTATACCGTTATTGTTTTATGTTAACTTCATTTAGTTAAAGAGGGTTTATTAACTTAAATATGTTAAACCAGTTATTTGAAGCATTTCGATATCGATTGCTTAATGCATATATACAAGAAAATCGACTTTATACCTAAATATAAGATAACGTAGTTACAGTACAGTAAGATAAAGAGGGTTAATTAACTTAAATATGTTAAACTAATGATTTGAGGCATTTCGATATCGATTGCTAATTGTGTATGTACAAGAAAATCGACTTTATACCTAAATATATGATAACGGAGTTCTTCTACATGCACTGCCGTTATGCCGTTAAGGCGTTTGTAGACTTTAGTAAAATAAAGAGGGTTAATTAACTTAAATATGTTAAACTAATGCCTTGAAGCTATTCGATTTCGATTGCTAAATGTGTATATACAAGAAAATCGACTTTATACCTAAATATAAGATTAAGGAATTCTTCTAAATGCTTTGCCGTTATGCCGTTAAAACGTTTGAAGACTTCAGTAAGATAAAGAGGGTTAATTAACTTAAATATGTTAAACTAATGATTTGAGGCATTTCGATATTTGCTAAATGGGTATATATAAGAAAATCGACTTTATACCTAAATATAAGTTTACGGAATTTTTCTACATGAACTGCCGTTATGCCGCCATGGCTTTGTGTTAACTTCAGTTCGTTAAAGAAGCTTTATTAACTTAAATATGTTAAACTAATGATTTGAAGATTTTCGAAATCGATTGCTAAGTGCATATATACAAGAAAATCTTCCTTATACCTAAATATAAGATTACGGCTTTGCCGTTATGCCGTTAAGATGTTTGTAGACTTCAATAAAATAAAGAGGTTTAATTAACTTAAATATGTTAAGCTAATGATTTGAAGCATTTCGATTTCTATTGCTAAATGAGTATATACAAGAAAAGCGACTTCATACCGAAATATAAGATTACATAATTCTTCTAAATGCTTTGCCGTTATGGCGTTAAGGCGTTTGTAGACTTCAGTAAGATAAAGACGGTTAATTATCTTAAATATGTTAAACTAATGATTTGAAGCATTTCGGTTTCGATTGCTAAATGAGTATATACAAGAAAAGCGACTTTATACCGAAATATAAGATTACATAATTCTTCTAAATGCTTTGCCGTTATGGCGTTAAGGCGTTTGTAGACTTCAGTAAGATAAAGACGGTTAATTATCTTAAATATGTTAAACTAATGATTTGAAGCATTTCGGTATCGATTGCTAAATGAGTATATACAACAAAATCGACTTTATACCTAAATATAAGATTACGTAATTCTTCTAAAGGCCTTGCCGTTATGCCGTTAAAACGTTTGTAGACTTCAGTAAGATAAAGAGGGTTAATTAACTTAAATATGTTAAAGTAATGATTTGAAGCATTTCTATATCGATTGCTAAATGAGTATACACAAGAAAATCGACTTTATACCTAAATATTAGATTACGAAATTCTTCTAAATGCTTTGCCGTTATGCCGTTAAGATGTTTGTAGACTTCAATAAAATAAAGAGGGTTAATTAACTTAAGTATGTTAAACTAATGATTTGAAGCATTTCGATTTCGATTGCTAAATGTGTATATACAAGAAAAACTTCCTTATACCTAAATATAAGATTACGGAATTCTTCCAAATGTACTGTCGTTATGCCGCCATGGCTTTATATGAACTTCAATATGTTAAAAAAGGTTAATTAACTTAAATATGTTAAGCTAATGATTTGAGGCATTTCGATATCGATTGCTAAATGTGTATATACAAGAAAATCTTCCTTATACCTAAATATAAGATTACGGAATTCTTCCAAATGTACTGTCGTTATGCCACCATGGCTTTATATCAACTTCAATACGTTAAAAAAGGTTGATTAACTAAAATTTGATAAACTAATGATTTGAGGCATTTCGATATCGATTGCTAAATGTGTATATAGAAGAAAATCGACTTTATACCTCAATATAAGATTACGGAATTCTTCTACATGAACTGCCGTTATGCCGCCATGGCTTTGTGTTAACTTCAGTGCGTTAAAGAAGCTTTATTACCTTAAATATGTTAAACTAAAGATTTGAAGATTTTCGAAATCGATTGCTAAGTGCATATATACAAGAAAATCTTCCTTATACCTAAATATAAGATTACGGAATTCTTCCAAATGTACTGTCGTTATGCCGCCATGGCTTTATATCAAATTCAATATGTTAAAGAAGGTTATTAACATAAATATGTTAAACTAAAGATTTGAGGCATTTCGATATCGATTGCTAAACGTGTGTATACAAGAAAATCGACTTTATACCTAAAGATAAGGTTACGGAATTCTTCCAAATGCACTGCCGTTATACCGTTATGGTTTTATGTTAACTTCAGTAAGTTAAAGAGGGTTTATTAACTTAGATATGTTACACTAGTTATTTGAAGCATTTCGATATCGATTGCTAAATGAGTATATACAAGAAAATCGACTTTATACCTAAATATATGATAAAGGAATTCTTCTACACGCACTGCCGTTATGCCGCCATGGCTTTGTGTTAACTTCAGTGCGTTAAAGAGGTTTGTTAACTTAGATATGTTAAACTAATGATTTGAAGCATTTCGATTTCGATTGCTAAATGAGTATATAGAAGAAAATGGACTTTATACCTAAGTATAAGATTACGGAATTCTTCTAATGCTTTGCCGTTATGCCGTTAAGGCGTTTGTAGACTTCAGTAAGATAAAGTGGGTTAATTAACTTAAATATGTTAAACTAATGATTTGAGGCATTTCGATATCGATTGCTAAATGTGTATATACAAGAAAATCGACTTTATACCCAAATATAAGATTACGGAATTCTTCTAATGCATTGCCGTTATGCCGTTAAGGCGTTTGTAGACTTCAGTAAGATAAAGAGGGTTAATTACTTAAATATGTTAAACTTATGATTTGAAGCATTTCGATATCGATTGCTAAATGTGTATTACAAGAAAATCGACTTTATACCTAAATATAAGATTACGGAATTCTTCTAAATGCTCGCCGTTATGCCGTTAAGGCTTTTGTAGACTTAGTAAGATAAAGAGGGTTAATTAGCTTAAATATGTTAAACTAATGATTTGAAGCATTTCGATATCGATTGCTAAATGTGTATATACAAGAAAATCGACTTTATACCTAAATATAAGATTACGTAATTCTTCTAAATGCTTTGCCGTTATGCCGTTAAGGCGTTTGTAGGCTTCAGTAAGATAAAGAGGGTTAATTAACTTAAATATGTTAAACTAATGATTTGAGAGCATTTCGATATCGATTGCTAAATGTGTATATACAAGAAAATCGACTTTATACCTAAATATAAGATTACGGAATTCTTCTAAATGCACTGCCGTTATGCCGTTAAGGCGTTTGTAGACTTCAGTAAGATAAAGAGGGTTAATTAACTTAAATATGTTAAACTAATGATTTGAGGCATTTCGATATCGATTGCTAAATGTGTATATACAAGAAAATCGACTTTATACCTAAATATAAGATTACGGAATTCTTCCAAATGCTCGCCGTTATGCCGTTAAGGCTTTTGTAGACTTCAGTAAGATAAAGAGGGTTAATTAACTTAAATATGTTAAACTAATGATTTGAAGCATTTCGATATCGATTGCTAAATGTGTATATACAAGAAAATCGACTTTATACCTAAATATAAGATTACGAATTCTTCTAAATGCTGCCGTTATGCCGTTAAGGCTTTGTAGACTTCAGTAAGATAAAGAGGGTTAATTAACTTAAATATGTTAAACTAATGATTTGAAGCATTTCGATATCGATTGCTAAATGTGTATATACAAGAAAATCGACTTTATACCTAAATATAAGATTACGGAATTCTTCTAAATGCTTGCCGTTATGCCGTTAAGGCGTTTGTAGACTTCAGTAAGATAAAGGGGGTTAATTAACGTAAATATGTTAAACTAATGATTTGAGGCATTTCGATATCGATTGCTAAATGTGTATATACAAGAAAATCGACTTAATACCTAAATATAAGATTACGGAATTCTTCCAAATGCTCCGCCGTTATGCCGTTAAGGCTTTTGTAGACTTTAGTAAGATAAAGAGGGTTAATTAGCTTAAATATGTTAAACTAAGGATTTGAAGCATTTCGATATCGATTGCTAAATGTGTACATACAACAAAATCGACTTTATACCTAAATATAAGATTACGTAATTCTTCTAAATGCTTTGCCGTTATGCATTTATTCCTTTATGTTAACTTCAGTTTGTTAAAGAAGATTTATAAACTTAAATATGTTAAACTAATGATTTCAAGATTTTCGAAATCGATTGCTAAATGCAGATACACAACAAAATCGACTTTATACCTAAATATAAGAATACGGAATTCTTCTAAATGCACTGCCGTTATGCCGATATGGCTTTATGTTAACTTCTGTTCGTTAAAGAAGGTTTATTAACTTAAATATGTTAATTCAGTTATTTGAAGTATTTCGATATCGATTGCTTAATGCATATATACAAGAAAATCGACTTTATACCTAAATATAAGATTATGGAATTCTTCCAAATGTACTGTCGTTATGCCGCCATGGCTTTATATCACTTTCGATACGTTAAAGAAGGTTAATTAACTTAAATATGTTAAACTAATGATTTGAAGCATTTGAGTATATACAACAAAATCGACTTTATACCTAAGTATAAAATTACTGAACTTTTCTACATGCAAGGCCGTTATGCCGACATGGCTTTATGTTAGCTTCAGTGCGTTAAAGACAGTTTATTAACTTAAATATGTTAAACTAATGATTTGAAGCATTTCGATATCGATTGGTTAATGCATATGTATATACAAGAAAATCGACTTTATACCTAAATATAAGATTACGGAATTCTTCCAATTGTAACGTCGTTATGCCGCCATTGCTTTATATCAACTTCAATACGTTAAAGAAGGTTAATCAACTTAAATATGTTAAACTAATGATTTGAAGCATTTCGATTTCGATTGCTAAATGAGTATATACAATAAAATCGACTTTATACCTAAATATAATATTAATTAATTCTTCCAAATGCACTGCCGTTATGCCGTTAAGGCTTTTGTAGACTTCAGTAAGATAGAGAGGGTTAATTAACTTAAATATGTTAAACTAATGATTTGAAGCATTTCGATATCGATTGCTAAATGTGTATTTACAACAAAATCGATTTTATACCTAAATATTATATTACGGAATAATTCCAAATGCACTGCCGTTATGCCGCTAAGGCATTTGTAGTCTTAAGTAAGATAAAGAATGTTAATTAACTTAAATATGTTAAACTAATGATTTGAAGCATTTCGATATCGATTGCTAAATGAGTATATACAAGAAAATCGACTTTATACCAAAATATAAAATTATGTAGTTCTTCTAAATGCTTTGCCGTTATCCGTTAAGCCGTTTGTAGACTTCAGTAAGATAAAGAGTGTTAATTAAATTAAATATGTAAAGCTAATGATTTGAGGCATTTCGATATCGAATGCTAAATGTGTACATACAAACATTTGACTTTATACCTAAATATAATATTACGGAATTCTTCTAAATGCACTGCCGTTATGCCGCCATGGCTTTATATCAACTTCAATACGTTAAAGAAGGTTAATTAACTTAAACATATTATACTAATGATTTGAAGCATTTCGATATCGATTGCTAAATGTGTGTACACAAGAAAATCGAATTTATACCTAAATATAAGATTACGGAATTCTTCTTTATGCACTGCCGTTATGCCGCCATGGCTTTATGTTAACTTCAGTGCGTTAAAGAAGCCTTATTTACTTAAATATGTTAAACTAATGATTTGAAGCATTTCGATATCGATTGCTAAATGTGTATATACAACAAAATCGAATTTATACCTAAATATAAGATTACGGAATTCTTCCAAATGCGCTGCCGTTATACCGTTATGGCATTATGTGAACTTCAGTAAGAAAAAGAAGGTTAATTAACTTAAATATGTTAAACTAATGATTTGAAGCATTTCGATATCGATTGCTAAATGTGTATATAGAAGTAAATCGACTTTATACCTACATATAAGATTACGGAATTCTTCTAAATGCACTGCTGTTATGCCGCCATGGCTTTATGCCAACTTCAGTTCGTTAAAGAAGGTTTATTAACTTAAATATGTTAAACTAATGATTTGAAGGCTTTCGATATCCATTGCTAAATGTGTATATACAAGAAAATCGACTTTATACCTAAACATATGATAACGGATTTCTTCTAAATGCACTGCCGTTATGCCGTTATGGCTTTATGTTAACTTCAGTTCGTTAAAGAGGGTTTATTATCTTAAATATGTTAGACCAGTTATTTGATGCATTTCGATATTGATTTGTTAATGCATATGTATATACAAGAAAATCGACTTTATACCTAAATATAAGATTACGGAATTCTTCCAAATGTAATGTCGTTATGCCGCCATGGCTTTATATCAATTTCAATACGTTAAAGAAGGTTAATTAACTTAAATATGTTAAATTAATGATTTGAAACATTTCGATATCGATTGCTAAATGTGTATACACAAGAAAATCGAATTTATACCTAAATATAAGATTACGAAAATCTTCTACATGCACTGCCGTTATGCCGAAATGGCTTTATGTTAACTTCAGTGCGTTAAAGAAACTTCATTGACTTTAATATGTTAAATTTATGATTTGAAGCATTTCGATATCGATTGCTTAATGTGTATATACAAGAAAATCGACTTTATACCTAAATATAAGATAACGGAATTCTTCTAAATGCACTGCCTTTATGCCGTTTTGGCTTTATTTTAACTTCAGTTCGTTAAAGAAGGTTTATTATCTTAAATATGTTAGACCAGTTATTTGAAGCATTTCGATATCGATTGCTTAATGCATATGTATATACAAGAAAATCGACTTTACTGAAGTCTACACAAAGCCTTAACGGTATAACGGCAGTGCATTTAGGAGAATTCCGTAATCTTATATTTAGGTATAAAGTCGATTTTCTTGTATATATGCATTTAGCAATCCATATCGAAATGCTGCAAATAACTGGTTAAAATATTTAAGTTAATAAACCTTTTTTAACGAACTGAAGTTAACATAAAGCCATAAATGCATAACGGCAGTGCATTGAGAAGAACTCCGTTATCTTATATTTAGGTATAAAGTCTGTTTTCTTCTATATACATATTTAGCAATCGACATCAAAATGCTTCAAACCATTAGTTTAACATATTTAAGTTAATTAACCCTCTTTATCTTATTAAAGTCTACAAAAGCTTCAACGACATAACGGCAGTGCATTTGGAAGAATTACGTAATCTTATATTTAGGTATAAAGTCGATTTTCTTGTATATACACATTTAGCAATCCATATCGAAATGATGCAAATAACTGGTTAAAATATTTAAGTTAATAAACCTTTTTTAACGAACTGAAGTTAACATAAAGCCATAAATGCATAACGGCAGTGCATTGAGAAGAACTCCGTTATCTTATATTTAGGTATAAAGTCTGTTTTCTTCTATATACATATTTAGCAATCGACATCAAAATGCTTCAAACCATTAGTTTAACATATTTAAGTTAATTAACCCTCTTTATCTTACTAAAGTCTACAAAAGCTTCAACGGCATAACGGCAGTGCATTTGGAAGAATTACGTAATCTTATATTTAGGTATAAAGTCGATTTTCTTGTATATACACATTTAGCAATCGATATCGAAATGCTTCAAATCATTAGTTTAACATATTTAAGTTAATTAACCTTCTTTAACGAACTGAAGTTGGCTCAAATCATTAGTTTAACATATTTAAGTTAATTAACCTTCTTTATCTTACTGAAGTTAACATAAAGCAATAACGGCATATCGGCAGTGAATTTAGAAGAATTCCGTTATAATATATTTAGGTATAAAGTCGATTTTCTTGTATATACACATTTAGCAATCGATACCGAAATGATTCAAATCATTACTTTAACATATTTAAGTTAATAAACCTTCTTTAACGAACTGAAGTTGGCATAAAGCCATGGCGGCATAACGGCAGTGCATTCAGAAGAATTCCGTAATCTTATATTTAGGTATAAAGTCGATTTTCTTGTATATACACATTTAGCAATCGATATCGAAATGAATCAAATCATTAGTTTAACATATTAAAGTTAATTAACCTTCTTTAACGAAATGAAGTTGGCATAAATCCATGGCGGCATAACGGCCGTGCATTTAGAATAATTCCGTAATCTTATATTTAGGTATAAAGTCGATTTTCTTAAATTTGCACAATAAGCAATCGATATCGAAATGCTTCAAATCATTAGATTAACATATTTAAGTTAAGAAATTTTTTTTGGCTTACTGAGGTCTACACAAAGCCTTAACGGTATAACGGCATTGCATTTAGGAGAATTCCGTAACCTTATATTTAGGTGTAAAGTCGATTTTCTTGTATATACCCTTTTAGCAATCGATATCGAAATGCTTCAAATCATTAGTTTAACATATTTAAGTTAATTAACCTTCTTTATCTTACTGAAGTCTACAAACGCCTTAACGGCATAACGGAAAAGTATTAAGAAGAATTACGTAATCTTATATTTAGGTATAAAGTCGATTTTGTTGTATATACACATTTAGCATTCGATATCGAAATGCTTCAAATCATTAGTTTAGCATATTTAAGCTAATAAACCCTCTTTATTTTACTAAGGTCTACAATAGCCTTAACGGCATAACGGTAGTGCATTTGGAAGAATTCCGTAACCTTATATTAGGTATAAAGTCGATTTTCTTGTATACACTCATTTAGCAATCGATATCGAAATGCCTCCAATCATTAGTTTAACATATTTAAGTTAATTAACCTTCTTTAACGAACTGAAGTTGGCATAAATCCATGGCGGCATAACGGCAGTGCATTTAGAGTAATTCCTTAATCTTATATTTAGGTATAAAGTCGATTTTCTTGTATATACGCATTTAGCAATCGATATCGAAATGCTTCAGATCATTAGTTTAACATATTTAAGTTAATTAACCTTCTTTATCTTACTGAGGTCTACACAAAGCCTTAACGGTATAACGGCATTGCATTTAGGAGAATTCCGTAACCTTATATTTAGGTGTAAAGTCGATTTTCTTGTATATACCCTTTTAGCAATCGATATCGAAATGCTTCAAATCAAATTAAGTTAATTAACCTTCTTTATCTTACTGAAGTCTACAAACGCCTTAACGGCATAACGGAAAAGTATTAAGAAGAATTACGTAATCTTATATTTAGGTATAAAGTCGATTTTGTTGTATATACACATTTAGCATTCGATATCGAAATGCTTCAAATCATTAGTTTAGCATATTTAAGCTAATTAACCCTCTTTATTTTACTAAGGTCTACAAAAGCCTTAACGGCATAACGGCAGTGCATTTGGAAGAATTCCGTAACCTTATATTAGGTATAAAGTCGATTTTCTTGTATACACTCATTTAGCAATCGATATCGAAATGCCTCCAATCATTAGTTTAACATATTTAAGTTAATTAACCTTCTTTAACGAACTGAAGTTGGCATAAATCCATGGCGGCATAACGGCAGTGCATTTAGAGTAATTCCTTAATCTTATATTTAGGTATAAAGTCGATTTTCTTGTATATACGCATTTAGCAATCGATATCGAAATGCTTCAGATCATTAGTTTAACATATTTAAGTTAATTAACCTTCTTTATCTTATTGAAGTTTACATAAAGCCATAACGGTATAACGGCAGTGCATTTGGGAGAATTTCGTAATCTTATATTTAGGTATAAAGTCGATTTTGTTGTATATACACATTTAGTAATCGATATCGAAATGCCTCAAATCATTAGTTTAACACACTTAAGTTAACTAACCTTCTTTAACATATTGAAGTTGATATAAAGCCATGGCGGCATAACGACAGTACATTTGGAAGAATTCCGTACTCTTATATTTAGGTATAAAGTCGATTATCTTGTATATATGCATTAAGCAATCGATTTCGAAATGCTTCAAATAACTGGTGTAACATATCTAAGTTAATAAACCTTCTTTAACGAACTGAAGTTAACATAAAGCCATAACGGTATAACGGCAGCGAATTTAGAAGAATTCCGTAATCTTATGTTTAGGTATAAAGTCGATTTTCTTGTATATTCATATTAAGCAATCGATATCGAAATGCTTCACGTCATTAGTTTAACATATTAAAGTTAATTAACCTTCTTTAACGAAATGAAGTTGGCATTAATCCATGGCGGCATAACGGCCGTGCATTTAGAATAATTCCGTAATCTTATATTTAGGTATAATGTCGATTTTCTTGTATATACGCATTTAGCAATCGATATCGAAATGCTTCAAATCATTAGTTTAACATATTTAAGTTAATAAACCATTTTTAACGAACGGAAGTTGGCATAAATCCATGGCGTCATAACGGCAGTGCATTTAGAATAATTCCGTAATCTTATATTTAGGTATAAAGTCGATTTTCTTAAATTTACACAATAAGCAATCGATATCGAAATGCTTCAAATCATTAGTTTAACATATTTAAGTTAATAAATTTTTTTTGGCTTACTGAAGTCTACACAAAGCCTTAACGGTATAATGGCATTGCTTTTGGAGAATTCCGTAATCTTATATTTAGGTATAAAGTCGATTTTCTTGCATATACTCATTAAGCAATCGATATCGAAATGCTTCAAATCATTAGTTTAACATATTTAAGTTAATAAACTTTTTTTAGCTTACTGAAGTCTACACAAAGCCTTAACGGTATAACGGCAGTGCATTTAGGAGAATTCCGTAATCTTATATTTAGGTATAAAGTCGATTTTCTTGTATATACATATTAAGCAATCGATATCGAAATGCTTCAAATCATTAGTTTAACATATTAAGTTAATAACTTTTTTTAGCTTACTGAAGTCTACACAAAGCCTTGACGGTATAACGGCAGTGCATTTAGGAGAATTCCGTAATCTTATATTTAGGTATAAAGTCGATTTTCTTGTATATACTCATTTAGCAATCGATATCGAAATGCTTCAAATCATTAGTTTAACATATTTAAGTTAATAAACCTTCTTTAACGAACTGAAGTTGGCATAAATCCATGGCGCATAACGGCAGTGCATTTAGAATAATTCCGTAATCTTATATTTAGGTATAAAGTCGATTTTCTTGATATACTCATTTAGCAATCGATATCGAAATGCTTCAAATCATTAGTTTAACATATTTAAGTTAATAAACCTTTTTATCTTACTGAAGTCTACAAAAGCCTTAACGGATAACGGCAGTGCATTTAGAAGAATTCCGTAATCTTATATTTAGGTATAAAGTCGATTTTCTTCAATTTACACAATAAGCAATCGATATCGAAATGCTTCAAATCATTAGTTTAACATATTTAAGTTAATAAACTTTTTTTAGCTTACTGAAGTCTACACAAAGCCTTAACGGTATAACGGCAGTGCATTTAGGAGAATTCCGTAATCTTATATTTAGGTATAAAGTCGATTTTCTTAAATTTACACAATAAGCAATCGATATCGAAATGCTTCAAATCATTAGTTTAACATATTTAAGTTAATAAACTTTTTTTAGCTTACTGAAGTCTACACAAAGCCTTAACGGTAAAACGGCAGTGCATTTAGGAGAATTCCGTAATCTTATATTTAGGTGTAAAGTCGATTTTCTTGTGTTTACATATTTAGCAATCGATATCGAAATGCTTCAAATCATTAGTTTAACATATTTAAGTTAATAAATCTTTTTTAACGTATTGAAGGTGACATAAAGCCATGATGGCATAACGGCAGTGCATTTGGAAAAATTTCCCTGTAACCCTTATATTTAGGTATAAAGTCGATTTTCTTGTATATACTCATTTTACAATCGATATCGAAATGCTTCAAATCATTAGTTTAACATATTTAAGTTAACAAACCTACTTTAACGAACTAAAGTTGACATAAAGCCTTGGCGGAATGACGGCAGTGTATTTGGAAGAATCCCGTTATCCTATATTTAGGTATAAAGTCAAGTTTCTTGTATATACTCATTTAGCAATCGATATCAAAATGCTTCAAATCATTAGTTTAACATATTTAAGTTAATAAACTTTTTTTAGCTTACTGAAGTCTACACAAAGCCTTAACGGTATAACGCCAGTGCATTTAGGAGAATTCCGTAATCTTATATTTAGGTATAAAGTCGATTTTCTTGTATATACATATTTAGCAATCGATATCGAAATGCTTCAAATCATTAGTTTAATATATTTAAGTTAATAAGCTTTTTTTAGCTTACTGAAGTCTACACAAAGCCTTAACGGTATAACGCCAGTGCATTTAGGAGAATTCCGTAATCTCATAGTTAGGTATAAAGTCGATTTTCTTGTATATATTCATTTAGCTATCGATATCGACATGCTTCAAATCATTAGTTTAACATATTTAGGTTAATAAACCTTCTTTAACGAACTGAAGTTGGCATTAAGCCATGGCGGCATAACGGCAGTGCATTTAGAATAATTCCGTAATCTTATATTTACGTATAAAGTCGATTTTCTTGCATATACTCATTTAGCAATCGATATCGAAATGCTTCAAATCATTAGTTTAACATATTTAAGTTAATTAACCCTCTTTATCTTATTAAAGTCTACAGAAGCCTTAACGGCATAACGGCAGTGCATTTAGAATAATTCCGTAATCTTATATTTACGTATAAAGTCGATTTTCTTGCATATACTCATTTAGCAATCGATATCGAAATGCTTCAAATCATTAGTTTAACATATTTAAGTTAATTAACCCTCTTTATCTTATAAAGTCTACAGAAGCCTTAACGGCATAACGGCAGTGCATTTGGAAGAATTCCGTAAACTTATATTTAGGTATAAAGTCGATTTTCTTGTATATACTCATTTAGCAATCGATATCGAAATGAATCAAATCATTAGTTTAACATATTTAAGTTAATTAACCTTCTTTAACGAACTGAAGTTGGCATAAATCCATGGCGGCATAACGGCCGTGCATTTAGAATCATTCCGTAATCTTATATTTAGGTATAATGTCGATTTTCTTGTATATAGGCATTTAGCAATCGATATCGAAATGCTTCAAACCATTAGTTTAACATATTTAAGTTAATTAATCTTCTTAAGGTATTGAAGGTGATATAAAGCCATGGTGGCATAACGACAGTACATTTGGAAGAATTCCGTAATCTTATATTTAGGTGTAAAGTCGATTTTCTTGTTTATACTCATTTAGCAATCGATATCAAAATGCTTCAAATCATTAGTTTAACATATTAAAGTTAATTAATCTTCTTAAATGAACTGAAGTTGGCATAAATCCATGGCGGCATAACGGCCGTGCATGTAGAATAATTCCGTAATCTTATATTTAGGTATAATGTCGATTTTCTTGTATATACTCATTTAGCAATCGATATCGAAATGCTTCAAATCATTAGTTTAACATATTTAAGTTAATCAACTTTTTTTAGCTTACTGAAGTCTACACAAAGCCTTAACGGTATAACGCCGGTGCATTTAGGAGAATTCCGTAATCTTATATTTAGGTATAAAGTCGATTTTCTTGTATATACATATTAAGCAATCGATATCGAAATGCTTCAAGTCATTAGTTTAACATATTTAAGTTAATTAACCCTCTTCATCTAATTAAAGTCTACAAAAGCCTTAACGGCATATTGGCAGTGCATTTGGAAGAATTCCGTAATCTTATATTTAGGTATAAAGTCGATTTTCTTGTATATACTCATTTAGCTACGATATCGACATGCTTCAAATCATTAGTTTAACATATTTGGGTTAATAAACCTTCTTTAACGAACTGAAGTTGGCATAAATCCATGGCGGCATAACGGCAGTGCATTTAGAATAATTCCGTAATCTTATATTTAGGTATAAAGTCGATTTTCTTGTATATACTCATTTAGCAATCGATATCGAAATGCTTCAAATCATTAGTTTAACATATTTAAGTTAATTAACCCTCTTTATCTTATTAAAGTCTACAAAAGCCTTAACGGCATAACGGCAGTGCATTTGGAAGAATTCCGTAATCTTAATTTAGGTATTAAGTCGATTTTCTTGTATATACATATTTAGCAATCGATATCGAAATGCTTCAAATCATTAGTTTAACATTTTTAAGTTAATAAACTTTTTTTAGCTTACTGAAGTCTACACAAAGCCTTAACGGTAAAACGGCAGTGCATTTAGGTGAATTCCGTAATCTTATATTTAGATGTAAAGTCGATTTTCTTGTATTTACATATTTAGCAATCGATATCGAAATGCTTCAAACCATTAGTTTAACATATTTAAGTTTGTTAATCTTCTTAACGTATTGAAGGTGATATAAAGCCATAGTGGCATAACGACAGTACATTTGGAAGAATTCCGTAATCCTATATTTAGGTATAAATCGATTTTCTTGTATATACTCATTTTACAATCGATATCGAAATGCTTCAAATCATTAGTTTAACATATTTAAGTTAACAAACCTACTTTAACGAACTGAAGTTGACATAAAGCCTTGGCGGAATGACGGCAGTGTATTTGGAAGAATTCCGTTATCCTATATTTAGGTATAAAGTCAAGTTTCTTGCATATACTCATTTAGCAATCGATATCAAAATGCTTCAAATCATTAGTTTAACATATTTAAGTTAATAAACTTTTTTTAGCTTACTGAAGTCTACACAAAGCCTTAACGGTATAACGCCAGTGCATTTAGGAGAATTCCGTAATCTTATATTTAGGTATAAAGTCGATTTTCTTGTATATACATATTTTGCAATCGATATCGAAATGCTTCAAATCATTAGTTTAATATATTTAAGTTAATAAACTTTTTTTAGCTTACTGAAGTCTACACAAAGCCTTAACGGTATAACGCCAGTGCATTTAGGAGAATTCCGTAATCTCATATTTAGGTATAAAGTCGAATTTCTTGTATATACTCATTTAGCTATCGATATCGACATGCTTCAAATCATTAGTTTAACATATTTAGGTTAATAAACCTTCTTTAACGAACTAAAGTTGGCATAACCATGGCGGCATAACGGCAGTGCATTTAGAATAATTCCGTAATCTTATATTTACGTATAAAGTCGATTTTCTTGTATATACATATTTAGCAATCGATATCGAAATGCTTCAAATCATTAGTTTAACATATTTAAGTTAGTTAACCCCCCTTATCTTACAAAGTCACAAAAGCCTTAAGGCATAACGGCAGTGCATTTGGAAGAATTCCGTAATCTTATATTTAGGTATAAAGTCGATTTTCTTGTATAAAACTCATTTTACAATCGATATCGAAATCTTCAAAACCCATTAGTTTAAAATTAATGTTCATATTTAACGTTAATTGGTTGACATAACCTTGCGAAATGACGGCATGTATTTGGAAGAATTCCGTTTATCCATTAGGTATAAAGTCAATTTCTTGCATATCTCATTTAGCATTCGGCGAATACAAATTTCTTCGAAATGATTGTTTAAACTAATATTCAATGATTTAAGACTTTTTAGCTTACGTAAGTCCCACAAAAAATGTCTTAAGCGTTATAATCGCATGCATCTTGGTTCCTAACTTATCCATTTTTGAGATGAATTGATTGTCGAATTTTCCTAAAATGCCTATAGAATCACGACTTATCATTTAGCAATCGATATCGAAATGCTTCAAATCATTAGTTTAACATATTTAAAGTTAATAACTTTTTTAGCTTAACTGAAGTCTACACAAAGCCTTAAACCCGGTATAAGGGCCGTGCATTTAGGAGAATTCCGTAATCTTATATTTAGGTATAAAGTCGATTTTCTTGTATATAGGCATTTAGCAATCGATATCGAATGCTTCAAATCCATTAGTTTAACATATTTAGTTAATTAACTTCTTAAGTAAAGTTGAGCATAAAGCCATGGGGCATAACGGCAGTGCATTTGAAATTCCGAAAATCTTATATTTAGGTATAAAGTCGATTTTCTTGTTTATACATCATTTAGCAATCGATATCGAAATGCTTCAAATCATTAGTTTAACATATTTAAGTTAATTAACCTTCTTAATCACTGAAGTCTGCATAAACCTACGGCATAACGGCAGTGCTTTTGAAAATTCCGTAATCTTATATTTAGGTATAAAGTCGATTTTCTTGTATATACTCATTTAGCAATCGATATCGAAATGAATCAAATCATTAGTTTAACATATTAAAGTTAATTAACCTTCTTTAACGAACTGAAGTTGGCATAAATCCACGGCGGCATAACGGCCGTGCATTTAGAATAATTCCGTAATCTTATATTTAGGTATAATGTCGATTTTCTTGTATATAGGCATTTAGCAATCGATATCGAAATGCTTCAAACCATTAGTTTAACATATTTAAGTTAATTAATCTTCTTAAGTATTGAAGCTATATAAAGCCTTGGCATAACGGCAGTGCATTTGGGAGAATTCCGAAAATCTTATATTTAGGTATAAAGTCGATTTTCTTGTTTATACTCATTTAGCAATCGATATCGAAATGCTTCAAATCATTAGTTTAACATATTTAAGTTAATTAACCTTCTTAAACGAACTGAAGTTTGCATAAATCCATGGCGGCATAACGGCCGTGCATTTAGAATAATTCCGTAATCTTATATTTAGGTAAAAATGTCGATTTTCTTGTATATACTCATTTAGCAATCGATATCGAAATGCTTCAAATCATTAGTTTAACATATTTAAGTTAATCAACTCTTTATTTACTTACTGAAGTCTACACAAAGCCTTAACGGTATAACGGCAGTGCATTTGGAAAGAATTCCGTAATCTTATATTTAGGTATAAGGTCGATTTTCTTGTATATACATATTTAGCAATCGATATCGAAATGCTTTAAGTCATTAGTTTAACATATTTAAGTTAATTAACCCTCTTCTTAGCTTAAAGTCTACAAAAGCCTTAACGGCATATTGGCAGTGCATTTGGAGAATTCCGTAATCTTATATTTAGGTATAAAGTCGATTTTCTTGTATATACTATTTAGCTATCGATATCAAACATGCTTCAAATCATTAGTTTAACATATTTAAGGTTAAAAAACCCTTCTTTAACGTACTGAAGTTGCATAAATCCATGGCGGCATAACGGCAGTGCATTTAGAATAATTCCGTAATCTTATATTTAGGTATAAAGTGGATTTTCTTGTATATACTCATTTAGCAATCGATATCGAAATGCTTCAAATCATTAGTTTAACATATTTAAGTTAATAAACCCCTTTTTAAATCTTATTAAAGTTACAAAAGCCTTGACGGCATAACGGCAGTGCATTTGGAAGAATTCCGTAATCTTATATTTAGGTATTAAGTCGATTTTCTTGTATATACATATTTAGCAATCGATATCGAAATGCTTCAAATCATTATTTTAAACCATTTTTAAGTTAAAAAAACCCTTTTTTTAGCTTACTGAAGTCTACACAAAGCCTTAACGGAAATAACGGCAGTGCATTTAGAATGAATTCCGTAATCTTATATTTAGGTAAAGTCGATTTTCTTGTGTTTACTATTTAGCAATCGATATCGAAATGCTTCAAATCATTAGTTTAACATATTTAAGTTAATTAATCTTCTTTAACGTATTAAAGGGTTGATATAAAGCCATGGGCATAACGCCAGTGCATTTGGAAGAATTCCGTAACCCTTATATTTAGGTATAAAGTCGATTTTCTTGTATATACTTTTTTACAATCGATATCGAAATGCTTCAAATCATTAGTTTAACATATTTAAGTTAATTAAGCCTCTTTTAACGAATTAAAGTTGACATAAAGCCTTGTCGGCATACGGCAGTGTATTTGGAAGAATTCCGTTACCCTTATATTTAGGTATAAAGTCGATTTTCTTGTATATACTCATTTAGCAATCGATATCAAAATGCTTCAAATCATTAGTTTAACATATTAAAGTTAATTAACCTTCTTAAACAAACTGAAGTTGGCATAAATCCATGGCGGCATAACGGCCGTGCATGTAGAATAATTCCGTAATCTTATATTTAGGTATAATGTCGATTTTCTTGTATATACTCATTTAGCAATCGATATCGAAATGCTTTAAATCATTAGTTTAACATATTTAAGTTAATCAACTTTTTTTAGCTTACTGAAGTCTACACAAAGCCTTAACGGTATAACGCCAGTGCATTTAGGAGAATTCCGTAATCTTATATTTAGGTATAAAGTCGATTTTCTTGTATATACTCATTTAGCAATCGATATCGAAATGCCTCAAATCATTAGTTTAACATATTTAAGTAAATTAACCTTCTTTAATGAACTGAAATTGGCATAAATCCATTGCGGCATAACGGCAGTGCATTTAGAGTAATACCGTAATATTACATTTAGGTATAAAGTCGATTTTGTTGTATATACACATTTAGTAATCGACATCGAAATGCCTCAAATCATTAGTTTAACACATTTTAGTTAAATAACCTTCTTTGACGGACTAAAGTTGGCATAAATCCATGGCGGCATAACGGCAGCGCATTTAGAATAATTCCGTAATCTTATATTTAGGTATAAAGTCGATTTTCTTGTATATACTCATTTAGCAATCGATATCGAAATGCTTCAAATCATTAGTTTAACATATTTAAGTTAATTAACCCTCTTTATCTTATTAAAGTCTACAGAAGCCTTAACGGCATAACGGCAGTGCATTTGGAAGAATTCCGTAATCTTATATTTAGGTATAAAGTCGATTTTCTTGTATATACATATTTAGCAATCGATATCGAAATGCTTCAAATCATTAGTTTAACATATTTAAGTTAATTAACCCTCTTTATCTTACTAAAGTCTACAAAAGCCTTAACGGCATAACGGCAGTGCATTTGGAAGAATTCCGTAATCTTATATTTAGGTATAAAGTCGATTTTCTTGTATATACTCATTTAGCAATCGATATCGAAATGCTCAAATCATTAGTTTAACATATTTAAGTTAATTAACCTTCTTTAACGAACTGAAGTTGGCATAAATCCATGGCGGCATAACGGCCGTGCATTTAGAATAATTCCGTAATCTTATATTTAGGTATAATGTCGATTTTCTTGTATATACCATTTAGCAATCGATATCGAAATGCTTCAAATCATTAGTTTAACATATTTAAGTTAATTAACCTTCTTTAACGTATGAAGGTGATAAATCCATGGCGGCATAACGGCCGTGCATTTAGAATAATTCCGTAATCTTATATTTAGGTAAAAAAGTCGATTTTCTTGTATATACTCATTTAGCAATCGATATCGAAATGCTTCAAATCATTAGTTTAACATATTTAAGTTAATTAACCTTCTTTACTAATGAAGTCTACAAAAGCCTTAACGGCATAACGGCAGTGCATTTAGGAAGAATTCCGTAATCTTATATTTAGGTATAAAGTCGATTTTCTTGTATATAGCTCATTTAGCAATCGATATCGAAATGCTTCAAATCATTAGTTTAACATATTTAAGTTAATAAACCTTCTTTACTAACTGAAGTCTACAAAAGCCTTAACGGCATAACGGCAGTGCATTTAGAAGAATTCCGTAATCTTATATTTAGGTATAAAGTCGATTTTCTTGTATATACTCATTTAGCAATCGATATCGAAATGCTTCAAATCATTAGTTTAACATATTTAAGTTAATTAACCCTCTTTATCTAATTAAAGTCTACAAAAGCCTTAACGGCATAACGGCAGTGCATTTGGAAGAATTCCGTAATCTTATATTTAGGTATAAAGTCGATTTTCTTGTATATACTCATTTAGCAATCGATATCGAAATGCTTCAAATCATTAGTTTAACATATTTAAGTTAATTAACCCTCTTTATCTTACTAAAGTCTACAAAAGCCTTAACGGCATAACGGCAGTGCATTTGGAAGAATTCCGTAATCTTATATTTAGGTATAAAGTCGATTTTCTTGTATATACCATTTAGCAATCGATATCGAAATGCTTCAAATCATTAGTTTAACATATTTAAGTTAATTAACCCTCTTTATCTTACTAAAGTCTACAAAAGACTTAACGGCATAACGGCAGTGCATTTGGAAGAATTCCGTAATCTTATATTTAGGTATAAAGTCGATTCTCCTGTATATACGCATTTAGCAATCGATATCGAAATGCCTCAAATCATTAGTTTAACATATTTAAGTTAATCAACTTTTTTTAGCTTACTGAAGTCTACACAAAGCCTTAACGGCATAACGGCAGTGCATTTGGAAGAATTCCGTAATCTTATATTTAGGTATAAAGTCGATTTTCTTGTATATAGTCATTTAGCTATTGATATCGACATGCTTCAAATCATTAGTTTAACATATTTAGGTTAATAAACCTTTTTTAACGAACGGAAGTTGGCATAAATCCATGGCGTCATAACGGCAGTGCATTTAGAATAATTCCGTAATCCTATATTTAGGTATAAAGTCGATTTTCTTAAATTTACACAATAAGCAATCGATATCGAAATGCTTCAAATCATTAGTTTAACATATTTAAGTTAATAAATTTAATAATCTTATATTTAGGTATAAAGTCGATTTTGTTGTATATACACATTTAGTAATCGACATGAAATGCCTCAAATCATTAGTTTAACACATTTAAGATAATTAACTTTCTTTAACATATTGAAGTTGAAATAAAGAACATGGTGGCATAACGACAGTACATTTAGAAGAATTCCGTAATCCTAAATTTAGATGTAAAGTCGGTTTTCTTGTATTTACATATTTAGCAATCGATATCGAAATGCTTCAAACCATTAGTTTAACATATATAAGTTAATAAATCTTCTTAGCGTATTGAAGGTGATTTAAAGCCATTGTGGCATAACGACAGTACATTTGGAAGAATTCCGTAATCCTATATTTAGGTATAAAGTCGATTTTCTTGTATATACTCATTTAATAATCGATATCGAAATGCTTCAAATCATTAGTTTAACATATTTGAGTTAACAAACCTACTTTAACGAACTAAAGCTGACATAAAGCCTTGGCGGAATAACGGCAGTGTATTTGGAAGAATTCCGTTATCCTATGTTTAGGTATAAAATCAAGTTTCTTGTATATACTCATTTAGCAATCGATGTCGAAATGCTTCAAATCATTAGTTTAACATATTTAAGTTAATAAACTTTTTTTACCTTACTGAAGTCTACACAAAGCCTTAACGGTATAACGCCAGTGCATTTAGGAGAATTCCGTAATCTTATATTTAGGTATAAAGTCGATTTTCTTGTATATACATATTTAGCAATCGATATCGAAATGCTTCAAATCATTAGCTTAACATATTTAAGTTAATTAACCCTCCTTATCTTATTAAAGTCTACAAAAGCCTTAACGGCATAACGGCATAGCATTTGGAAGAATTCCGTAATCTTATATTTAGGTATAAAGTCGATTTTCTTGTATATACTCATTTAGCTATCGATATCGACATGCTTCAAATCATTAGTTTAACATATTTAGGTTAATAAACCTTCTTTAAACGATTTGAAGTTGGCATAAATCCATGGCGGCATAACGGCAGTGCATTTATAATAATTCCGTAATCTTATATTTAAGTATAAAGTCGATTTTCTTCTATATACTCATTTAGCAATCGATATCGAAATGCTTCAAATCATTAGTTTAACATATTTAAGTTAATTAACCCTCTTTATCTTATTCAAGTCTACAAAAGGCTTAACGGCATAACGGCAGTGCATTTGGAAGAATTCCGTTATCTTATATTTAGGTATAAAGTCGATTTTCTTGTATATACTCATATAGCTATCGATATCGACATGCTTCAAATCATTAGTTTAACATATTTAGGTTAATAAACCTTCTTTAACGAACTGAAGTTGGCATAAATCCTTGGCGGTATAACGGCAGTGCATTTGGAAGAATTCCATAATCTTATATTTAGGTATAAAGTCGATTTTCTTGTATATACTCATTCAGCAATCGATATCGAAATGCCTCAAATCATTAGTTTAACATATTTAAGTTAATAAACCTTCTTTTCCGAACTGAAGTTGGCATAAATCCATGGCGGCATAACGGCAGTGCATTCAGAATTATTCCGTAATCTTATATTTAGGTATAAAGTCGATTTTCTTGCATATATGCATTTGGCAATCGATATCGAAATGCTTCAAATCATTTGTTTAACATATTTAAGTTAATTAACCCTCTTTATCTTGTTAAAGTCTACAAAAGCCTTAACGGCATAACGGCAGTGCATTTGGAAGAAGTCCGTAATCTTATATATAGGTATAAAGTCGATTTTCTTGTATATGCTCATTTAGCTATCGATATCGACATGCTTCGAATCATTAGTATTTAGGTTAATAAACCTTCTTTAACGAACTGCAGTTGGCATAAATCCATGGCGGTATAACGGCAGTGCAGTATATTAATTCCATTAACTTATATTTAGGTATAAAGTCGATTTTCTTGTATATACTCATTAAGCTATCGATATCGAAATGCCTAAAATCATTAGTTAAACATATTTAAGTTAATTAATTCTTTAACATATCGAAGTTGATATTTTGTTGTATATACGCATTTAGCAATCGATATCGAAATGCTTCAAATCATTAGTTTAACAAGTTAAATTAATTAACCTTCTTTAACGTATTGAAGGTGATATAAAGCCATGGCGGCATTACGACAGTACATTTGGAAGAATTCCGTAATCTTATGTTTAGGTAGAAAGTCGATTTTCTTGTACATATGCATTAAACAATCGATTTCGAAATGCTTCAAATAACTGGTGTAACAATCTAAGTTAATAAACCTTCTTAAACGAACTGAAGTTAACATAAAGCCATAACGGCATAACGGCAGTGTATTTAGAAGAATTAAGTAATATTATATTTAGGTATAAAGTCGATTATCTTAGATATACACATTTAGCAATCGATATCTAAATGCCTCAAATCATTAGTTTAACATATTTAAGTTAATTAATTATCTTTATCTTACTGAAGTCTACAAACGCCTCAACGGCATAACGACAGTACATTTAGAAGAATTAGGTGATCTTATATTTAGGTATAAAGTCGATTTTCTTGTATATACTCATTTAGCATTCGATATCGAAATGCTTCAAATCATTAGTTTAACATATTTAAGATAACAAACCTACTTTAACGCACTGAAGTTAACACAAAGCCATGGCGGCATAACGGCAGTGCATGTAGAAGAAATCCGTAATGTTATATTTAGGTATAAATTCGATTTTTTTGTATATACACATTTAGCAATCGATATCGAAAAGCTTCAAATCATTAGTTTAACCAATTTAAGTTAATTATCCTTCTTTAACGTATTGAAGTTGATATGAAGCCATGGCGGCATAACGACAGTACATTTGGAAGAATTCCGTAATCTTATATTTATGTATAAAGTCGATTTTCTTGTATATATGCATTAAGCAATCGATATCGAAATGCTTCAAATAACTGGTTTAATAAAGCTTCTTTAACGCTTTAAAGATAAGATAAAGCCATAACGGTATAACGGAAGTGCATTTGGAAGAATTCCGTAATCTTATATTTAGGTATTAAGTCGATTTTCTTGTATATATGCATTTAGCAATCGATTTCGAAATGCTTTAAATCATTAGTTTAACATATTTAAGTTAATTAGCTCTCTTTATCTTACTGAAGTCTACAAACGGCTTAACGGCTTAACGGCATAACAGCAAAGCATTTAGAAGAATTACGTTATCTTATATTTAGGTATAAAGTCGATTTTGTTGTATATACACATTTAGCAATCGATATAGAAATGCTTCAAATCATTAGTTTAACATATTAAAGCTAATTAACCCTCTTTATCTTACTAAAGTCTACAAAAGCCTTAACGGCGTAACGGCAGTGCATTTGGAAGAATTCCGTAAACTTATATTTAGGTATAAAGTCGATTTTCTTGTATATACGCATTTAGCAATCGATATCGAAATGCTTCAAATCATTAGTTTAACATATTTAAGTTAGTTAACCTTCTATATCTTACTGAAGTTTACATAAAGCCATTTCGGTATAACGGCAGTGCATTTGGGAGAATTCCGTAATCTTGTATTTAGGTATAATGTCGATTTTGTTGTATATACACATTTAGCAATCGATATCGAAATGCCTCAAATCATTAGTTTAACTTATTTACGTTAATTAACCTTCTTTAACATATTAAAGTTGATATAAAGCCATGGCGGCATAACGACAGTACATTTGGAAGAACTCCGTAATCTTGTATTTAGGTATAAAGTCGATTTTCTTGTATATATGCACTAAGCAATCGATTTCGAAATGCTTCAAATAACTGGTGTAACATATCTACGTTAATAAACCTTCTTTAACGAACTGAAGTTAACATAAAGCCATAACGAAATAACGGCAGTAGATTTAGAAGAATTCCGTAAGCTTATATTTGGGTATAAAGTCGATTTTGTTGTATATATGCATTTAGCAATCGATATCGAAATGCCTCAAATCGTTAGTTTAACATATTTAAGTAAATTAATCTTCTTTAAAATATTGAAGTTGATATAAAGCCTTGGCGGCATAACGACAGTACATTTGGAAGAATTCCGTAATCTTATATTTAGGTATAAAGTCGATTTTCTTGTATATATGCATTAAGCAATCGACTTCGAAATGCTTCTATTAACTGGTGTAACATATCTACGTTAATAAACCTTCTTTAACGAACTGAAGTTAACATAAAGCCATAACGGCATAACGGCAGTGCATTTAGAAGAATTCCGTAAGCTCATATTTAAGTATAAAGTCGATTTTGTTGTATATACGCATTTAGCAATCGATATCAAAATGCTTCAAATCATTAGTTTAACAAGTTAAGTTAATTAACCTTCTTTAACGTATTGAAGGTGATATAAAGCCATAACGGCATAACGACAGTACATTTGGAAGAATTCCGTAATCTTATATTTAGGAATAAAGAAGATGTTCTTGTATATATCCATTTAGCAATCGATTTCGAAAATCTTCAAATCATTAGTTTAACATATTTAAGTTAATAAACCTTCTTTAACGAACAGAAGTTAACATAAAGCCATAACTGCATAACGGCAGTGCATTTAGAAGAATTCCGTAATCTTATATTTAGGTATAAAGTCGATTTTCTTTTATATACACATTTAGCAATCGATATCAAAATGCCTCAAATCATTACTTTAACATATTTAAGTTAATTAACCCCCTTTATCTTACTGAAGTCTACAAACTCCTTAACGGCATAACGGCAAATCATTTAGAAGAATTACGTAATCTTATATTTAGGTATAAAGAAGATGTTCTTGTATATATCCATTTAGCAATCGATTTCGAAAATCTTCAAATCATTAGTTTAACATATTTAAGTTAACAAACCCACTTTAACGCACTGAAGTTAACACAAAGCCATGGCGACATAACGGCAGTGCATGTAGAAGAAATCCGTAATCTTATATTTAGGTTTAAATTCGATTTTTTTGTATATACACATTTAGCAATCGATATCTAAATGCTTCAAATCATTAGTTTAACATATTTAAGTTAATTAACCTTTTTTAACGTATTGAAGTTGATATAAAGCAATGGTGGCATAACGACAGTATTTCTTCTATATATGCATTAAGCAAACGATTTCGAAATGCTTCAAATAACTAGTGTAACATATCTTAGTTAATAAACCTTCTTAAATGAACTGAAGTTAACATAAAGCCATAACGGCAGTGCATATAGAAGAATTCCGTAATCTTATATTTAGGTATAAAGTCGATTTTCTTTTATATACACATTCAGCAATCGATATCGAAATGCCTCAAATCATTAGTTTAACATATTTAAGTTAATTAACCCTCTTTATCTTACTGAAGTCTACAAACGCCTTAACGGCATAACGGCAAAGCATTTAGAAGAATTACGTAATCTTATATTTAGGTATAAAGTCGATTTCTTGTATATACTGATTTAGCAATCGATATCGAAATGCTTCAAATCATAAGTTTGACATATTTAAGTTAACAAACCTACTTTAACGCACTGAAGTTAGCACAAAGCCATGGCGACATAACGGCAGTGCATGTAGAAGAAATCCGTAATCTTATATTTACGTATAAATGCGATTTTTTTGTATATACACATTTAGCAATCGATATCTAAATGCATCAAATAATTAGTTTAACATATTTAAGTTAATTAACCTTTTTTAACGTATTGAAGTTGATATAAAGCCATGATGGCATAACGACAGTATATTTGGAAGAATTCCGTAATCATATATTTAAGTATAAAGTCGATTTTCTTGTATATATGCATTAAGCAAACGATATCGAAATGCTTCAAATAACTGGTTTAACATATTTAAGTTAATAAAGCTTCTTTAACGCACTGAAGTTAACATAAAGCCATGGCGGCCTAACGGCAATGCATTTAGAAGAATTCCGTAAGCTTATATTTAGGTATAAAGTCGATTTTGTTGTACATACACATTTAGCAATCGATATCTAAATGCTTCAAATAATTAGTTTAACATATTTAAGTTAATTAACCTTTTTTAACGTATTTAAGTTGATATAAAGCCATGGTGACATTACGACAGTACATTTGGAAGAGTTCCGTACTCTTATATTTAGGTATAAAGTCGATTTTCTTGTATATATGCATTAAGCAATCGATATCGAAATGCTTCAAATAACTGGTTTAACATATTTAAGTTAATAAACCTTCTTTAACTAACTGAAGTTAACATAAAGCCGTAACGGTATAACGGCAGTGCATTTGGAAGATTTCCGTAATCTTATGTTTATGTATAAAGTCGATTTTGTTGTATATACACATTTAGCAATCGATATCGAAATGCCTCAAACCATTAGTTTAACATATTTAAGTTAATTAACCCCCTATATCTTACTGAAGTCTACAAACGACCTAACGGCATAACGGCAGTGCATGTAGAAGAATTCCGTTATCATATATTTAGGTATAAAGTCGATTTTCTTGTATATACACATTTAGCAATCGATATCGAAATGCCTCAAATTATTAGTTTCACATATTTAAGTTAATTAACCCTCTTTATCTTACTGAAGTCTACAAACGCCTTAACGGCATAACGGCAAAGCATTTAGAAGAATTACGTAATCTTATATTTAGGTATAAAGTCGATTTTGTTGTATATACTCATTTAGCAATTGAAATCGAAATTCTTCAAATCATTAGTTTAACATATTTAAGTTAATTAACCCTCTTTATCTTACTGAAGTCTACAAGCGCCTTAACGGCATAACGGCAAAGCATTTGGAAGAATTACGTAATCTTATATTTAGGTATAAAGTCGATTTTGTTGTATATATGCATTTAGCAATCGATTTCGAAAATCTTCAAATCATTAGTTTAACATATTTAAGTTAATAAAGCTTCTTTAACGTACTGAAGGTGATATAAAGCCATGGCGACATAACGACAGTACATTTGGAAGAATTCCGTAATCTTATATTTAGATATTAAGTCGATTTTCTTGTATATACACATTTAGCAATCGATATCGAAATGCCTCAAATCATTAGTTTAACATATTTAATTTAATTAACCCTCTTTATCTTACTGAAGTCTACAAACGCCTTAACGGCATAACGGCAAAGCATTTAGAAGAATTGCGTAATCCTATTTGTAGGTATAAAGTCGATTTTCTTGTATATACATATTTAGCAATCGATATCGAAAGGCCTCAAATGATTAGCTTAACATATTTAAGTTAATTAACCTTCTTTATCTTACTGAAGTTTACACAAAGCCATAACGGTATAACGGCAGTGCATTCAGAAGAATTCCGTAGTCTTATATTTAGGTATAAAGTCGATTGTGTTGTATTTACACATTTAGCAGTCGATATCGAAATACTTCAAACCATTAGTTTAACATATTTAAAATAATTAACCTTCTTTAACGTATTGAAGTTGATACAAACCATGGCGGCATAACGGCAGTGCATTTAGAAGAATTCCGTAATCTTAAATTTAGGTATAAAGTCGATTTTTTTGTATATACACATTTAGCAACCGATATCGAAATGCTTCAAATAACAGGTTTAGCATATTTCGGTTAATTTACCTTCTTTATCTTACTGAAGTTTACATAAAGCAATAGCGGCATAACTGCAGTATGTTTGGGTGAAATCTGTAATCTTTTATTTAGGTATAAAATCGGTATTCTTGTATATACACATTTAGCAACCGATATAGAAAAACTTCAGCTCATTTGTTTATCATATTTAAGTAAATAAACCTTCTTTAACGATCTGAAGTGGGCATACAGCCATGGAGGCATAACGGCAGTGCATGTAGAAGAACTCAATAATCTTATATTTAGGTATGAAGTCGATTTTCTTGTATATACATATTTAGCTATCGATATCTAAATGCTTCAAATCACTAGTTTAACATATTAAGTCAATAATAGAGCTTATGTTTGCTAACGACGCGCTTAGCAAGCATACTAAGTGGAAGGTGTCAAACATGTACACAAATAGCGACCATATGGCGATAATTTCTGAAGTTTCGTTCTCCCAGGAAACGGAACGCTGTCCGAGAAATACCTCCCGAAAACGAAGTTGGCGTCAAAAGGAATTTGAAACTGACGTTTTTCAGAGCGTCTGGAGTACGGCAAATGCATCAGGCGAAAACGCAGCCCACTTAGTATCCGCTGTGCGGAAAGAACTAGTTGCAGCTTGCGATGCAACTATGCGCAGGACGAGATACTATAACAATCGAAAGCCGGTATACTGGTGGAACGACGAAATTGCCAAGCTGAGGAAGCTCTGTCACTCAGCTAGACGCCGCCTACAGCGTAACCTGGGAAGTGATAACGAAATCAGCCTCAGAGAAGCATTTAAATGCCAAAAAAAGCTTCTGAAGTCAGCCATTGTCCGTAGTAAGAGATCCTGTTTCGAAAAGCTCTGCGAAGAAGCCAACTTAGACCCCTGGGGAACGGCATACAAAATTTGTATGTCAAAGTTCAAAAATAAGTCGCATCAACCCAAGAATGCATTATTTATGAAAAATGTTGTCGAAGCGTTATTCCCGACACATGCCCCCATTTCCAATATTAGACGAAACGAAGCTACGGAACCACCCCTACTAGTCACAGAAGACGAATTATTGGCTATTGCGAAAAAGATCAAAAACTCCAAAGCGCCAGGAATAGATGGTATACCAAATAGAGCCCTTAAAGAAGCCATAACCCTAAGGCCCAGCTTATTTGTTAACATGTACAATGCGTGTATATTAGAAGAGGTATTTCCCGATCCGTGGAAGATACAGCGTCTGGTTCTACTGCCAAAGCCAAAAAAGCCACCAGAAGAACCTTCATCTTATCGACCTCTTTGCATGCTCGACACAATTGGGAAAGTGTACGAAAGCATTGTAAGAAACCGCTTGGAGTTAGCAATCCAAAAAGCCGGCGGATTATCAGAGAGACAATACGGCTTTATTAAAAAGAGGTCCACTATTGATGCACTAAGGGAAGTAGTTGATACTGCGAAATGTGCAATAAGTGGAAAAAGATGGAAAGGTGGCACAAAAAAATACTGCGCGCTAATAACCCTGGATGTGAAGAATGCGTTCAACTCCGCAAAATGGGTAAATATAATAACAGCTCTGCACGATATACACGCTCCTCATTATCTGATAAATATTATAATGAGTTACTTTCAAAATAGGAAACTGCTATTCGACACGGACGAGGGCACTCAGAGCTACACTATCTCCAGTGGAGTACCGCAAGGGTCGGTTTTAGGACCGCTGCTATGGAACCTGATGTACGACGGGGTGTTAAGAATACCGCAACCAAAAGATGTGAAAACAATCGCATATGCGGATGACCTCATAGTGGTTACTGTAGCCAAACATCTGGATGACCTCCGGATCAAATGCAATGATAGCATAAATGGCTTGCGCCGATGGTTTACTACCATGAGTCTAGAGCTGGCTGAGCAGAAAACAGAAGTCTTGCTCATAAGCTCAAGGAAAATTGAGGAGAAAATATCGCTGACCATCGGTGAATGTGAGATTACTTCACAGCCGCAGTTGAAGTATCTTGGGGTAATAGTGGACTCAAGGCTCAAGTTCAAGGAACACTTGGAGAATGTGACACGTAAAGCAAATAAAACATATAATGCATTATCCAGAATGATGGCTAATAAAGGCTGTGTGCGTTCCAGCCGACGATGTTTAATAGCTAAGGTAATAAGTTCAGTTATCCTGTATGCGGCTCCAATATGGATACAGGCGCTAGAAATAAAATCGTATGCTAAACCAATTAACACAGTGCATAGGCTATCAGCAATACGCGTGATAAGTGCTTTCCGAATTATTTCAATTGACGCCGCCGAGGTATTAGCCAGTATGGCACCGATTGACATCCAGGGAGACGAGTTCGCGCGAATATATAATTTATCAGAGACGTCTACCACAGCAAAAAGAGAAGAGAGAAATTAAAGCATTGCAATGTGGCAGCAACGGTGGCAAACTTCATGCAAAGGACGGTGGACCTACCGACTGATTTCGGACATACACTCGTGGATAGGTAGACAGCATGGGGATCTGGATTTCCATCTTACCCAAATACTCAGTGGGCATGGTTGCTTCAGAAGCTACCTTTTCAAATATAATCATGACTTTAGTCCATACTGTCCGACGTGTTCAGAGTGTAGAGAAGCCTCTGAACACGTGTTCTTTTATTGCCCTCGGTTTTCAAGCATAAGGGAAAAGCTGAAAACCACCCTTGGAGGTAGTATTACGGTGGAAAATTTGACAGCACTTATGTGCGAGTCCTCTGTAAAGTGGAAAGCTGTCAGTGAAGCGGCAAATCAAATTATGACAAAATTGAGACAATTAGAACAGATTAGGCGTCAGTCAGTCCGTGCAATAGAGGAGACTTAAACGTCTTCTTCTCTCCCATGAAGTAATACTTTGTCCAGTGGTCCCGTGGGAGAGACATAAGGTGGGAGTAGGTTAGGTTTAGCGGATTAAAGTCCCGCACTCCGGCTTTCGATGCTTCCTCCTACTATAAAAAAAAAAAAAAATATTAAGTTAATAAACATTTTTTAGCTTACTAAAGTCTACATAAAGCCTGAACGGTATAACGGCAGTGCATTTAGAAGAATTCCGTAATGTTATAATTTTATATTTAGGTGTAAAGTCAATTTTCTTGCATTTACACATTTAGCAGTCGATATCAAAATGCTTCAAATCATTAGTTTAACATATTTAAGTTAATTAACCTTCTTTAACGTATTGAAGTTGACATAAAGCCATAGCGGCATAACGACAGTACATTTGGAAGAATTCCGTAATCTTATATTTAAGTATAAAGTCGATTTTCTTGGATATACACATTTAGCAATCGATATCGAAATGCTTCAAATCATTAGTTTAACATATTTAAGTTAATAAACCATCTTTAACGAACTGAAGTCTACATAAAGCCTTAACGGCATAACGGCAGTGCATTTAGAAGAATTCCGTTATCTTATATTTAGGTATAAATTCGATTTTCTTGTATATACACATTTAGCAATCTATATCGAAATGCCTCAAATCTTTGATTTAACATGTTTAAGTTAATAAACCTTCTTTAACGCACTGAAGTGTACATAAAGCCTTAGCGGTATAACTTCACTGCATTTGGAAGAATTCCGTAATCTTATATTTAGGTATAAAGTCGATTTTCTTGTATATACACATTTAGCAATCGATATCGAAATGCTTCAAATCATTAGTTTAACATATTTAAGTTAATAAACCTTATTTAACGCACTGAAGTCTACATAAAGCTTTAACGGTATAACGGCAGTGCATTTAGAAGAATTCCGTAATGTTATATTTTTATATTTAGGTATAAATTCGATTTTCTTGTATATACACATTTAGCAAGCGATATCGAAATGCTTCAAATAATTAGTTTATCATATTTAAGTTAATAAACCTTCTTTAACGATCTGAAGTAGGCATACAGCCATGGAGGCATAACGGCAGTGCATGTAGAAGAATTCCATAATCTTATATTTAGGTATAAAGTCGATTTTCTTGTATATACATATTTAGCTATCGATATCGAAATGCTTCAAATCATTAGTTTAACATATTAAGTTAATAAACATTTTTTAGCTTACTGAAGTCTACATAAAGCCTTAACGGTGTAATGGCAGTGCATCTAGAAGAATTCAGTAATGTTATAATTTTATATTTAGGTGTAAAGTCGATTTTCTTGCATTTACACATTAAGCAGTCGATATCAAAATGCTTCAAATCATAAGTTTAACATGTTTAAGTTAATTAACCTTCTTTAACGTATTGAAGTTGACATAAAGCCATGGCGGCATAACGACAGTACATTTGGAAGAATTCCGTAATCTTATATTTAGGTATAAAGTCGATTTTCTTGTATATACACATTAAGCAATCGATATCGAAATGCTTCAAATCATTACTTTAACATATTTAAGTTAATAAACCTTCTTTAACTCACTGAAGTCTACATAAAGCCTTGACGGCATAACGGCAGTGCATTTAGAAGAATTCCGTAATGTTATAATTTTATATTTAGGTATAAATTCGATTTTCTTGTATATATGCATTAAGCAGTCGATATCGAAATGCTTCAAATAACTGGTTTAACATACTTAAGTTAATAAACCTTCTTTAACGAACTGAAGTTAATATAAAGCCATAACGGCATAACGGCAGTGCATTTAGAAGAATTACGTAATCTTATATTAAGGTATGAATTCGATTTTCTTGTATATACTCATTTAGCAATCGATATCGAAATGCTTCAAATCATTAATTTAACATATTTTAGTTAATAAAGCTTCTTTTAGGCCTGAAGTTAACATAAAGCCATGGCGCTATAACGGCAGTGCATGTAGAAGAATTCCGTAATCTTATATTTAGGTATGTAGTCGATTTCCTTGGATTTACATATTTAGCAATCGATATCGAAAATCTACAAATAACTGGTTTAGCATATTTATGTTAATTAACCTTCTTTATCATAATGAAGTTTAAATAAAGCCATAACGGAATAACGGCAGTGCATGTAGAAGAATTCCGTAATCTTATATTTCGGTATGTAGCCGATTTTCTTGGATTTACATATTTAGCAATCGATATCGAAAATCTACAAATAACTGGTTTAGCATATTTATGTTAATTAACCTTCTTTATCGTACTTTAAATAAAGCCATAACGGCATAACGGCAGTATATTTGGGTGAATTCCGTAATCTTTTATTTACGTATAAAATCGATTTTCTTGTATATACACATTTAGCAATCGATATCGAAATGTTTCAACTCATTAGTTTAACATATTTAAGTTAATAAACCTTCTTTACCGATCTGAAGTTGGCATAACAGCAGTGGATGTAGAAGAATTCCGTTATCTTATATTTAGGTATAAATTCGATTTTCTTGTATATACACATTGGGCTATCGATATCGAAATGCTTCAAATCATTTGTTTAAAATTATAAGTTAATAAACATTTTTTAGCTTACTGAAGTCTACATAAAGCCTTAACGGTATAACGGCAGTGCATTTAGAAGAATTCCGTAATCTTGTATTTATTTATAAAGTCGATTTTCTTGTATATACACATTTAGCAATCGATAACGAAATGCTTCAAATCATTAGTTTAACATATGTAAGTTAATTAACCTTCTTTATCTTACTGAAGTCTACATAAAGCCTTAACGGTATAACGGCAGTGCATTTGGAAGAATTCCGTAATCTTATATTTAGGTATAAAGTCGATTTTCTTGTATATACACATTTAGATATCTATATCGAGATGCTTCAAATCATTAGTTTAACATATTAAGTTAATAAACATTTTTTAGCTTACTGAAGTCTACATAAAGCCTTATCGGTATAACGGCAGTGCATTTAGAAGAATTCCGTAATGTTATAATTTTATATTTAAGTATAAATTCGATTTTCTTGTATATACACATTTAGCAAGCGATATCGAAATGCTTCAAATCATTAGTTTAACATATTTAAGTTAATTAACCTTCTTTAACATATTGAAGTTAATATAAAGCCTTGGCGGAAAAACAGCAGTGCATTTAGAAGAACTCCGTAATCTTTTATTTAGGTATAAAGTCGATTTTCTTTTATATACACATTTAGCAATCGATATCGAAATGCTTCAAATCATTAGTTTAACATATGTAAGTTAATTAACCTTCTTTATCTTACTGAAGTTACATAAAGCCATAACGGTATAACGGCAGTGCATTTGGAAGAATTCCGTAATCTTGCATTTAGGTATAAAGTCGATTTTGTTGTATATACACATTTAGCAATCGATATCGAAATGCTTCAACTCATTAGTTTAACATATTAAGTTAATAAATATTTTTTAGCTTACTGAAGTCTACATAAAGCCTTAACGGTATAACGGCAGTGCATTTAGAAGAATTCCGTAATCTTATATTTAGTTATAAAGTCGATTTTCTTGTATATAACATTTAGCAATCGATAACGAAATGCTTCAAGTCATTAGTTTAACATATTTAAGTTAATTAACCTTCTTTAACGATCTGAATTTGGCATTTAGCCACTGCGGCATTACGGCAGTACTTCTTCTTCTTTACTGGCGTAGACACCGCTTACGCGATTATAGCCGAGTCAACAACAGCGCGCCACTCGTTTCTTCTCTTCGCTACGTGGCGCCAATTGGATATTCCAAGCGAGGCCAGGTCCTTCTCTACTTGGTCCTTCCAACGGAGTGGAGGTCTTCCTCTTCCTCTGCTTCCCGCGGCGGGTACTGCGTCGAATACTTTCAGAGCTGGAGTGTTTTCATCCATCCGGACAACATGACCTAGCCAGCGTAGCCGCTGTCTTTTAATTCGCTGAACTATGTCAATGTCGTCGTATATCTCGTACAGCTCATCGTTCCATCGAATGCGATATTCGCCGTGGCCAACGCGCAAAGGACCATAAATCTTTCGCAGAACCTTTCTCTCGAAAACTCGCAACGTCGACTCATCGGTTGTTGTCATCGTCCAAGCCTCTGCACCATATAGGAGGACGGGAATTATGAGCGACTTATAGAGTTTAGTTTTTGTTCGTCGAGAGAGGACTTTGCTTCTCAATTGCCTACTTAGTCCGAAGTAGCACCTGTTGGCAAGAGTTATCCTGCGTTGGATTTCTAGGCTGACATTGTTGGTGGTGTTTACGCTGGTTCCAAGATAGACGAAATTATCTACAACTTCAAAGTTATGACTGTCAACAGTGACGTGAGTGCCAAGTCGCGAGTGCGACGACTGTTTGTTTGATGACAGGAGATATTTCGTCTTGCCCTCGTTCACTGCCAGACCCATTTCTTTTGCTTCCTTGTCCAGTCTGGAGAAAGCAGAACTAACGGCGCGGGTGTTGAGGCCGATGATATCAATATCATCGGCATACGCCAGCAGTTGTACACTCTTATAGAAGATTGTACCTTCTCTGTTGAGTTCTGCAGCTCGGACTATTTTCTCCAGAAGCAGGTTGAAAAAGTCGCACGATAGGGAATCGCCTTGTCTGAAACCTCGTTTGGTATCGAACGGCTCGGAGAGGTCCTTCCCGATTCTGACGGAGCTTTTTGTGTTGCTCAACGTCAGTTTACACAGCCGTATTAGTTTTGCGGGGATACCAAATTCAGACATCGGGGCATAAAGGCAGCTCCTTTTCGTGCTGTCGAAAGCAGCTTTGAAATCGACGAAGAGGTGGTGTGTGTCGATTCTCCTTTCACGGGTCTTTTCCAAGATTTGGCGCATCGTGAATATCTGGTCGGTTGTTGATTTACCAGGTCTAAAGCCACACTGATAAGGTCCAATCAGTTTGTTGACGGTGGGCTTTAATCTTCCACACAATACGCTCGACAGAACCTTATATGCGATGTTGAGGAGGCTAATCCCACGGTAGTTGGCGCAGATTGTGGGGTCTCCTTTTTTGTGGATTGGGCATAGCACACTTAAATTCCAATCGTTGGGCATACTTTCGTCCGACCATATTTTGCAAAGAAGCTGATGCATGCACCTTATCAGCTCTTCGCCGCCGTGTTTGAATAGCTCGGCCGGCAATCCATCGGCCCCTGCCGCTTTGTTGTTTTTCAGGCGGGCAATTGCTATTCGAACTTCTTCATGGTCGGGCAATGGAACGTCTGCTCCATCGTCATCGATTGGGGTATCGGGTTCGCTTTCTCCTGGTGTTGTGCGTTCACTGCCATTCAGCAGGCTGGAGAAGTGTTCCCTCCATAATTTAAGTATGCTCTGGGCATCGGTAACTAGATCCCCTTTTGGGGGGTTCTACAAGAGTATGCTCCGGTCTTGAAACCTTCTGTAAGCCGCCGCATCTTTTCGTAGAATTTTCGAGCATTACCCCTGTCGGCCAGCTTATCAAGCTCTTCGTACTCACGCATTTCGGCCTCTTTTTTTTTCTGTCTACAAATGCGTCTTGCTTCCCTCTTCAACTCTCGGTATCTATCCCATCCCGCACGTGTTGTGGTCGATCGTAACGTTGCGAGGTAGGCAGCCTGTTTTCTCTCCGCTGCGACACGGCACTCCTCGTCGTACCAGCTGTTCTTCTGCACTTTCCGAAAACCAATGGTTTCGGTCGCAGCTGTACGTAAGGAGTTTGAAATGCCGTCCCACAGTTCCCTTATACCGAGTTGTTGACGAGTGCTCTCAGAGAGCAGGAGTGCAAGCCGAGTAGAAAAACGTTCGGCTGTCTGTTGTGATTGCAGCTTCTCGACGTCGAACCTCCCTTGTGTTTGTTGGCGTGCGTTTTTTGCTGCACAGAGGCGGGTGCGAATTTTGGCTGCAACAATATAGTGGTCCGAGTCGATGTTAGGACCTCGGAGCGCACGCACATCTAAAACACTGGAGACGTGTCTTCCGTCTATCACAACATGATCGATCTGGTTGGTGGTTTTTCGATCTGGAGACAGCCAGGTAGCTTGATGTATCTTCTTATGCTGGAATCTAGTACTACAGATAACCATATTTCGGGCCCCGGCGAAGTCGATCAGCCTCAGCCCATTTGGGGATGTTTCCGCGTGGAGGCTGAATTTACCGACCGTAGTGCCAAAGATCCCTTCTTTGCCCACCCTGGCATTGAAGTCGCCAAGCACGATTTTGACATCGTGGCGGGGGCATCTCTCATAAGAGCGCTCCAAGCACTCATAAAAGGCATCTTTGGGCACATCGTCCTTCTCTTCCGTCGGGGCGTGGGCGCAAATCAGCGATATGTTGAAGAACCTCGCTTTGATGCGGATTGTGGCTAGACGTTCATTCTCCGGAGTGAATGATAGTACTCGGCGACGGAGTCTCTCTCCCACCACGAATCCAACACCAAACTTGCGCTCCTTTATATGGCCACTGTAGTAAATGTCACAAGGACCTACTCGTCTCTGTCCTTGTCCCGTCCATCGCATTTCTTGGACGGCGGTGATGTCAGCCTTTATCTTTACGAGGACATCTACCAGCTGGGCAGCGGCACCTTCCCAATTAAGGGACCGGACATTCCAGGTGCATGCCCTCAAATCATAGTCCTTATTTCGTTTGCCATGGTCGTCATCAAAAGGGGGGGGTCTCATCCGAGGCTGTTTTTTTCCTTTCATTGGGGGTGTTTTTTTACGTGGCGGGTCCCAAACCCAGCGCACAACCCTATGCAGGGGTGTTTCGCCTTCTCACTTTAGCTCGCCTTCAAACGGGTGTTCTTAGGCTACCCAGAGGATACTTGGTCAAAGACCGGAAGTCGTGAGCTTGAGTCATATGTAAAAGAATCGTTTCTGGCCACTCCCCAAATGAATGGCGATCAGAGAACTTTCCTCACTTGCGTGAACTTCTACACATGACCCCATCCTCCATTACGGCAGTACATGTAGAAGAATTCCGTTATCTTATATTTAGGCATAAAGTCGATTTTCTTGTATATACACATTTAGCAATCGATATCGAAATGCTTCAAATCATTAGTTTAACATATTAAGTTAATAAACATTTTTTAGCTTACTGAAGTTTACATAAAGCCATAACGGTATAACGGCAGTGCACTTGGAAGAATTCCGTTATCTTATATTTAGGTATAATCCGATTTTCTTGTATATACACATTTAGATATCGATATCGAGATGCTTCAACTCATTAGCTTAACATATTTAAGTTAATGAACCTTCTTTAACGATCTGAATTTGGCACATAGCCACGGCGTTATAACGGCAGTGCATGTAGAAGAATTCCGTAATCTTTTATTTAGGTATAAATTCGATTTTCTTTTATATACACATTTAGATATCGATATCGAAATGCTTCAAATCATTAGTTTAACATATTGAATTAATAAACATTTTTTTGCTTACTGAAGTCTACATAAAGCCTTAACGGTATAACGGCAGTGCATTTAGAAGAACTCCGTTATCTTATATTTAGATATAAAGTCGATTTTCTTGTATATACACATTTAGCAATCGATATCGAAATGCTTCAAGTCAATAGTTTTAAAATATTTACGTTAGTTAACCTTATTTATCTTACTGAAGTTTACATAAAGCCATAACGGTATAACG
>JAPZAG010000086.1:0-19920 GCA_027475135.1 Bactrocera correcta | reverse complement strand
TACAAGAAAATCGACTTTATACCTAAATATGAGATTACGGAATTATTCTAAATGCACTGCCGTTATGCCGTTAAGGCGTTTGTAGACTTCAGTAAGATAAAGAGGGTTAATTAACTTAAATAGGTTAAACTAATGATTTGAGGCATTTCGGTATCTATTGCTAAATGTGTATATACAAGGAAATCGACTTTATACCTAAATATATGATAACAGAAATCTTCTACATGCACTGCCGTTATGCCGTTATGGCTTTATGTTAACTTCAGTGCGTTAAAAAAGGTTAATTAACTTAAATATGTTAAACTAATGATTTGAAGCATTTCGATATCGATTGGTAAATGTGTATATACAAAAAAATCGAATTTATACCTAAATAGGAGATTACGGAATTCGTCTACATGCACTTCCGTTATGCCGCCATGGCTTTGTGTTAACTTCAGTGCGTTAAAGTAGGTTTGTTAACTTAAATATGTTAAACTAATGATTAGAAGCATTTTGATATCGATTGCTAAATGAGTATATACAAGAAAATCGACTTTATACCTAAATATAAGATTACGGAATTATTCTAAATGCACTGCCGTTATGCCGCCATGGATTTATGCCAACTTCAGTTCGGTAAAAGAGGTTTATTAATTTAAATATGTTAAACTAATGATTTGAAGCATTTAGATATCGATTGCTAGATGTGTATATACAACAAAAATCGAATTTATACCTAAATATAAGATTACGGATTTCTTCTACATGCGCTGCCTATATGCCGCCACGGCTTTGTGTTAACTTCAGTGCGTTAAAGTAGGTTTGTTAACTTAAATATGTCAAACTAATGATTTGAAGCATATCGATATCGATTGCTAAATGAGTATATACAAGAAAATCGACTTTATACCTAAATATGAGATTACGTAATTCTTCTAAATGCTTTGCCGTTATGCCGTTAAGGCGTTTGTAGACTTCAGTAAGATAAAGAGGGTTAATTAGCTTAAATATGTTAAACTAATGATTTGAAGCCATGACGGCGGCTTTATATCAACTTCAATATGTTAAAGAAGGTTAATTAACTTAAATATGTTAAACTAATGATTTGAGGCATTTCGTTATCGATTGCCAAATGTGTATTTACAACAAAATCGACTTTATACCTAAATATGAGCTTACGGAATTCTTCTAACTGCACTGCCGTTATGCTGTTATGGCTTTATGTTAACTTCTGTTCGTTAAAGAAGCGTTATTAACTTTGATATGTTACACCAGTTATTTGAAGCATTTCGAAAACGATTGCTTTATGCATATATACAAGAAAATCGACTTTATACCTAAATATAAGATTACGGAATTCTTCCAAATGTACTCTCGTTATGCCGCTATGGCTTTATGTTAACTTCAGTGCGTTAAAGTAGATTTGTTAACTTAAATATGTTAAACTAATGATTTGAAGCATTTCGATAACGATTGCTAAATGTGCATATACAACAAAATCGACTTTATACCTAAATATAGGCTTACGGAATTCTTCTAAATGCACTGCCGTTATGCCGCCATGGCTTTACGTTAACTTCTGTTCGTTAAAGAAGCGTTATTAACTTTGATATGTTACACCAGTTATTTGAAGCATTTCGAAATCGATTGCTTTATGCATATATACACGAAAATCGACTTTATACCTAAATATAAGATTACGGAACTCTTCCAAATTTTACTGTCGTTATGCCGTTAAACCTTTTTGTAGACTTCAGTAAGATAAAGAGGGTTAATTAACTTAAATATGTTTAACTAATGTTTTTGAAGCATTTCGATATCGATTGCTGAATGAGCATATACAAGAAAATCGACTTTATACCTAAATATAAGATTACGGAATTCTTCTAAATGCTTTGCCGTTATGCCGTTAAGATGTTTGTAGACTTCAGTAAGATAAAGAGGGTTAAGTAACTTAAATATGTTAAACTATGACTTGAAGCATTTCTATATCGATTGCTAAATGTGTATATACAAGAAAATCGACTTTTTACCTAAATATAAGATTACGTAATTCTTCTAAATGCACTGCCGTTATGCCGCCATGGCTTTGTGTTACTTTTCAGTGCGTTAAAGTAGGTTTGTTAACTTAAATATGTTAAACTAATGATTTGAAGATTTTCGAAATCGATTGCTAAATGCATATACACAACAAAATCGACTTTATACCTAAATATAAGATTACGGAATTCTTCCAAATGCACGGCCGTTACGCCGTTATGGCTTTATGTTAACTTCAGCTCGTTTAAGAAGGTTTATTAACTTAGATATGTTACACTAGTTATTAAAAGCATTTCGAAATCGATTGCTTAGTGCATGTATACAAGAAAATCGACTTTCTACCTAAATATAAGTTTACGGAATTCTACAAAATGCACTGCCGTTATGCCGTTAAGGCTTTATGTTAACTTCAGTTCGTTTAAGAAGGTTTATTAACTTAGATATGTTACACTGGTTATTTGAAGCATTTCGATATCGATTGCTAAATCAGTATATTCAAGAAAATCGACTTTATACCTAAATATATATAAGATTAGGGAATTCTTCTAAATGCATTGCCGTTATACCCTTGGGGCTTTATGTAGACTTCAGTAAGCTAAAAAACGTTTATTAACTTAATATGTTAAGCTAATGATTTGAAGCATTTCGATATCGATAGCTAAATGTGTATATACAAGAAAATCGACTTTATACCTAAATATAATATTACGGAATTCTACTACATGCACTGCCGTTATGCCGCTATGGCTATATGCCAACTTCAGATCGTTAAAGAAGGTTTATTAACTTAAATATGTTAAACTAATGAGTTGAAGCATCTTTATAACGATTGCTAAATGTGTATATACAACAAAATGGGACTTTATACCTAAATATAAGTTTACGGAATTCTTCTAAATGCTTTGCCGTTATGCCGTTAAGCGCTTGTAGACTTCAGTAAGATAAAGAGGGTTAATTAACTTAAATATGTTAAACTAATGATTTGAAGCATTTGGGATAACGATTGCTAAATGTGCATATACAACAAAATCGACTTTATACCTAAATATAGGCTTACGGAATTCTTCTAAATGCTTTGCCGTTATGCCGTTAAGGCTTAAATATGTTAAACTATGATTTGAAGCATTTCTATATCGATTGCTAAATGTGTATATACAAGAAAATCGACTTTATACCTAAATATATGATAACGGAATTCTTCTACATGCACTGCCGTTACGCCGTTACGGCCTTTGTAGACTTTAGTAAGATAAAGAGGGTTAGTTAGCTTAAATATGTTAAACTAATGATTTGAAGCATTTCGATATCGATTGCTAAATGTGTATATACAAGAAAATCGACTTTATACCTAAATATAAGATTACGTAATTCTTCTAAATGCTTTGCCTTTATGCCGTTAAGGCTTAAATATGTTAAACTATGATTTGAAGCATTTCTATATCGAATGCTAAATGTGTATATACAAGAAAATCGACTTTATACCTAAATATATGATAACGGAATTCTTCTACATGCACTGCCGTTATGCCGTTAAGGCGTTTGTAGACTTCAGTAAGATAAAGGGGTTTAATTAAATTAAATATGTTAAAGTTATGATTTGAAGCATTTAGATATCGATTGCTAAATGTGTATATACAACAAAATCGACTTTATACTTAAATATAAGATTACGGAATTCTTCTAAATGCACTGCCGTTATGCCGCCATGGCTTTATGTGAACTTCAGTGCGTAAAAGAAGCTCTATTTACTTAAATATGTTAAACTAATGAATTACAGCATTTCGATATCGATTGCTAAATGAGTATATACAACAAAATCGACTGTATACCTAAATATAAGATTACGGAATTCTTCGAAATGCACGGCCGTTATACCGTTAAGGCTTTATGTAAACTTCAGTAAGATAAACAAGGTTAATTAACTTAATATGTTAAGCTACTGATTTGAAGCATTTCGATATCGACAGCTACATGTGTATATACAAGAATATCGACTTTATACCTAAATATAATATTACGGAATTCTCCTACATGCACTGCCGTTATGCCGTTATGGCTTTATGTTAACTTCAGTTCGTTAAAGAAGTTTTATTAACTTAGATATGTTACACCAGTTATTTGAAGCATTTCGAAATCGATTGCTTAATGCATTTATACAAGAAAATCGACTTTATACCTAAATATAAGATTACGGAATTCTTCCAAATGTACTTTCGTTATGCCGCCATAGCTTTATATCAACTTCAATATGTTAAAGAAGGCTAATTAACTTAAATATGTTAAACTAATGATTTGAAGCATTTCGATATCGATTGCTAAATGTGTATATACAACAAAATCGACTTTATACCTAAATATAAGCTTACGGAATTCTACTAAATGCACTGCCGTTATGCCGTTATGGCTTTATGTTAACTTCAGTTCGTTAAAGAAGTTTTATTAACTTAGATATGTTACACCAGTTATTTGAAGCATTTCGAAATCGATTGCTTAATGCATTTATACAAGAAAATCGACTTTATACCTAAATATAAGATTACGGAATTCTTCCAAATGTACTTTCGTTATGCCGCCATAGCTTTGTGTTAACTTCAGTGCGTTAAAGTAGGTTTGTTAACTTAAATATGTTAAACTAATGATTAGAAGCATTTTGATATCGATTGCTAAATGAGTATATACAAGAAAATCGACTTTATACCTAAATATGAGATTACGGAATTATTCTAAATGCACTGCCGTTATGCCGTTAAGGCGTTTGTAGACTTCAGTAAGATAAAGAGGGTTAATTAACTTAAATAGGTTAAACTAATGATTTGAGGCATTTCGGTATCTATTGCTAAATGTGTATATACAAGGAAATCGACTTTATACCTAAATATATGATAACAGAAATCTTCTACATGCACTGCCGTTATGCCGTTATGGCTTTATGTTAACTTCAGTGCGTTAAAAAAGGTTAATTAACTTAAATATGTTAAACTAATGATTTGAAGCATTTCGATATCGATTGGTAAATGTGTATATACAAAAAAATCGAATTTATACCTAAATAGGAGATTACGGAATTCGTCTACATGCACTTCCGTTATGCCGCCATGGCTTTGTGTTAACTTCAGTGCGTTAAAGTAGGTTTGTTAACTTAAATATGTTAAACTAATGATTAGAAGCATTTTGATATCGATTGCTAAATGAGTATATACAAGAAAATCGACTTTATACCTAAATATAAGATTACGGAATTATTCTAAATGCACTGCCGTTATGCCGCCATGGATTTATGCCAACTTCAGTTCGGTAAAAGAGGTTTATTAATTTAAATATGTTAAACTAATGATTTGAAGCGTTTCGATATCGATTGCTAAATGTGTTTATTCAACAAAATCTATTTTATACCTAAATATAAGATTACGGAATTATTTGAAATGCATTGCCGTTATGCCGCCATGGATTTATGCCAACTTCAGTTCGTTAAAGAAGGTTGATTAACTTAAATATGTTAAACTAATGATTTGAAGCATTTCGATATCGATTGCTAAATGAGTATATACAAGAAAATTGACTTTATCCCTAAATATGAGATAACGTAATTCTTCTAAATGCACTGCCGTTATGCCGTTAAGGCTTTATGTAGACTTCAGTAAGATAAAGAGGGTTAATTAACTTAAATATGTTAAACTAATGATTTGAAGCGTTTCGATATCGATTGCTAAATGTGTTTATTCAACAAAATCTATTTTATACCTAAATATAAGATTACGGAATTATTTGAAATGAACTGCCGTTATGCCGCCATGGATTTATGACAACTTCAGTTCGTTAAAGAAGGTTGATTAACTTAAATATGTTAAACTAATGATTTGAAGCATTTCGATATCGATTGCTTAATGAGTATATACAAGAAAATCGACTTTATCCCTAAATATGAGATTACGGAATTCTTCTAAATGCACTGCCGTTATGCCGCCATGGCTTTATGCCAACTTCAGTTCGGTAAAGAAGGTTTATCAACTTAAATATGTTAATCTAATGGTTTGAAGCATTTCGATATCGATTGCTAAATGTGTATATACAAACAAATCGAATTTATACCTAAATAGGAGATTACGGAATTCTTCTACATGCACTTCCGTTATGCCGCCATGGCTTTGTGTTAACTTCAGTGCGTTAAAGTAGGTTTGTTAACTTAAATATGTTAAACTAATGATTTGAAGCATTTCGGTATCGATTGCTAAATACATATATAAAAGAAAATCGACTTTATACCTAAATATAAGATTACGGAATTCTTCCAAATTACTGTCGTTATGGCGCCATGGTTTGTATCAACTTCAATACGTTAAAGAAGGTTAATTATTTTAAATATGTCAAACTAATGGTTTGAAGCATTTCGATATCGATTGCTAAATGTGTATATACAAGAAAATTGACTTTATACCTAAATATAAGATTACGGATTTCTTCCACATGCACTGCCGATATGCCGCCATGGCTTTGTGTTAACTTCAATGCGTTAAAGTAGGTTTGTTAACTTAAATATGTTAAACTAATGATTTGAAGCATTTCGATATCGATTGCTAAATGAGTATATACAAAAAAATCGAATTTATACCTTAACATAAGATTACGGATTTCTTCTACATGCACTGCCGTTATGCCGCCATGGCTTTGTGTTAACTTCAGTGCGTTAAAGTAGGTTTGTTAACTTAAATATGTTAAACTAATGATTTGAAGCATTTCGATAACGATTGCTAAATGTGTATATACAACAAAATCGACTTTATACCTAAATATAAGATTACGGAATTCTTCCAAGTGCACTGCCGTTATACCTTTATGGCTTTATTTTAACTTCAGTTATTTAAAGAAGGTTTATTAACTTAAATATGTTAAACCAGTTATTTGAAGCATTTCGATATCGATTGCTTAATGAGTATATACAAGAAAATCGACTTTATCCCTAAATATGAGATTACGGAATTCTTCTAAATGCACTGCCGTTATGCCGCCATGGCTTTATGCCAACTTCAGTTCGGTAAAGAAGGTTTATCAACTTAAATATGTTAATCTAATGGTTTGAAGCATTTCGATATCGATTGCTAAATGTGTATATACAAACAAATCGAATTTATACCTAAATAGGAGATTACGGAATTCTTCTACATGCACTTCCGTTATGCCGCCATGGCTTTGTGTTAACTTCAGTGCGTTAAAGTAGGTTTGTTAACTTAAATATGTTAAACTAATGATTTGAAGCATTTCGGTATCGATTGCTAAATACATATATAAAAGAAAATCGACTTTATACCTAAATATAAGATTACGGAATTCTTCCAAATTACTGTCGTTATGGCGCCATGGTTTGTATCAACTTCAATACGTTAAAGAAGGTTAATTATTTTAAATATGTCAAACTAATGGTTTGAAGCATTTCGATATCGATTGCTAAATGAGTATATACAAAAAAATCGAATTTATACCTTAACATAAGATTACGGATTTCTTCTACATGCACTGCCGTTATGCCGCCATGGCTTTATGTTAACTTCAGTGCGTTAAAGAGGCTTTATTAACTTAAATATGTTAAACTAATGCTTTTCGAAATCGATTGCTAAATGCATATATAAAACAAAATCGACTTTATACCTAAATTCAAGATTACGGAATTCTTCAAATGCACTGCCGTTATACCGTTATGGCTTTATATCAACTTCAGTTAGTTAAAGACGGTTTATTAACTTAAATGTGTTAAACTTATGATTTGAGGCATTTCGATATCGATTGCTAAATGTGTATATATAAGCAAATCGACTTTATACCTAAACATAAGATTACGGAATTCTTCTAAATGCACTGCCGTTATGTAGTTATGGCTTTATGTTAACTTCAGTGCGTTAAAGTAGGTTTGTTAACTTAAAAATGTTGAACTTATGATTTGAAGCATTTCAATATCGATTGCTAAATGAGTATATACAAGAAAATCGACTTTATACCTAAATATAAGATTACGGAATTCTTCTACATGCACTTCCGTTATGCCGCCATGGCTTTGTGTTAACTTCAGTGCGTTAAAGTATGTTTGTTAACTTAAATATGTTAAACTAATGATTTGAAGCATTTCGATAACGATTGCTAAATGTGTATATACAACAAAATCGACTTTATACCTAAATATAAGATTACGGAATTCTTCCAAGTGCACTGCCGTTATACCTTTATGGCTTTATTTTAACTTCAGTTATTTAAAGAAGGTTTATTAACTTAAATATGTTAAACCAGTTATTTGAAGCATTTCGATATCGATTGCTTAATGCATATATACAATAAAATCGACTTTATACCTAAATATAAGATTACGGAATTCTTCCAAATGTACTGTCGTTATGCCACCATGGCTTTATATCAACTTCAATACGTTAAAGAAGGTTAATTAACTTAAATATGTTAAACTAATGATTTGAGGAATTTCGATATCGATTGCTAAATGTGCATATACAACAAAATCGACTTTATACCTAAATATAAAATTACGAAATTCTCCCAAACACACTGCCGTTATACCGTTATGGCTTTATGTAAACTTCAGTAAGTCAAAGAAGGTTATTTAATTTAAATATGTTAAACTAATGATTTGAAGCGTTTCGATATCGATTGATAAATGCGTATATACAAGAAAATCGATTTTATACCTAAATATAAGATTACGGAATTATTCTAAATGCACTGCCGTTATGCCGCCATGGATTTATGCCAACTTCAATATGTAAAAGAAGGTTTATTAACTTAAATATGTTAAACTAATGATTTGAAGCATTTAGATATCGATTGCTAGATGTGTATATACAACAAAAATCGAATTTATACCTAAATATAAGATTACGGATTTCTTCTACATGCGCTGCCTATATGCCGCCACGGCTTTGTGTTAACTTCAGTGCGTTAAAGTAGGTTTGTTAACTTAAATATGTCAAACTAATGATTTGAAGCATATCGATATCGATTGCTAAATGAGTATATACAAGAAAATCGACTTTATACCTAAATATGAGATTACGTAATTCTTCTAAATGCTTTGCCGTTATGCCGTTAAGGCGTTTGTAGACTTCAGTAAGATAAAGAGGGTTAATTAGCTTAAATATGTTAAACTAATGATTTGAAGCCATGACGGCGGCTTTATATCAACTTCAATATGTTAAAGAAGGTTAATTAACTTAAATATGTTAAACTAATGATTTGAGGCATTTCGTTATCGATTGCCAAATGTGTATTTACAACAAAATCGACTTTATACCTAAATATGAGCTTACGGAATTCTTCTAACTGCACTGCCGTTATGCTGTTATGGCTTTATGTTAACTTCTGTTCGTTAAAGAAGGTTTATTAACTTAGATATGTTACACCAGTTATTTGAAGCATTTCGAAATCGATTGCTTAATGCATTTATACAAGAAAATCGACTTTATACCTAAATATAAGATTACGGAATTCTTCCAAATGTACTGTCGTTATGCCGCCATGGCTTTATATCAACTTCAATTTGTTAAAGAAGGTTAATTAACTTAAATATGTTAAACTAATGATTTGAGGCATTTCGATATCGATTGCTAAATGTGTATACACAACAAAATCGACTTTATACCTAAATATAAGATTACGAAATTCTCCCAAATGCACTGCCGTTATACCGTTATGGCTTTAGGTAAACTTCAATAAGATAAAGAAGGTTTATTAACTTAAATATGTTAAACTAATGATTTGAAGCATTTCGATATCGATTGCTAAATGAGTATATACAAGAAAATTGACTTTATACCTAAATTTAAGATTACGGAATTCTTCCAAATGCACTGCCGTTATGCCGTTAAGGCTTTTGTAGACTTTTTTAAGATAAAGAGGGTTAATTAGCTTAAATATGTTAAACTAATGATTTGAAGCATTTCGATATCGATTGCTAAATGTGTATATACAACAAAATCGACTTTATACCTAAATATAAGATTACGTAATTCTTCTAAATGCTTTGCCGTTGTGCCGTTAAAACGTTTGTAGACTTCATTAAGATAAAAAGGGTTAATTAACTCAAATATGTTAAACTAATGATTTGAAGCATTTCTATATCGATTGCTAAATGTGTATATACAAGAAAATCGACTTTATACCTAAATATATGATAACGGAATACTTCTACATGCACTGCCGTTATGCCGCTATAGCTTTATGTTAACTTCAGTGCGTTAAAGTAGGTTTGTTAACTTAAATATGTTAAACTAACGATTTGAAGCATTTCGATATCGATTGCTAAATGAGTATATACAACAAAATCGACTTTATACCTAAACATAAGATTACGTAATTCTTCTAAATGCTTTGCCGTTATGCCGTTAAGGCGTTTGTAGACTTCACTAAGATAAAGAAGGTTAATTAACTTAAATATGTTAAACTAATGATTTGAGGCATTTCGATATCTATTGCTAAATGTGTATATACAAGAAAATCGACTTTATACCTAAATTTATGATAACGGAATACTTCTACATGCACTGCCGTTATTCCGCTATGGCTTTATGTTAACTTCAGTGCGTTAAAAAAGGTTAATTTACATAAATATGTTAAACTAATGATTTGAAGCATTTCGATATCGATTGCTAAATGTGCATATACAACAAAATCGACTTTATACCTAAATATAAGCTTACGGAATTCTTCTAAATGCACTGCCGTTATGCCGCCATGGCTTTATGTTAACTTCTGTTCGTTAAAGAAGCGTTATTAACTTTGATATGTTACACCAGTTATTTGAAGCATTTCGAAATCGATTGCTTTATGCATATATACAAGAAAATCGACTTTATACCTAAATATAAGATTACGGAATTCTTCCAAATGTACTCTCGTTATGCCGCTATGGCTTTATGTTAACTTCAGTGCGTTAAAGTAGATTTGTTAACTTAAATATGTTAAACTAATGATTTGAAGCATTTCGATAACGATTGCTAAATGTGCATATACAACAAAATCGACTTTATACCTAAATATAGGCTTACGGAATTCTTCTAAATGCACTGCCGTTATGCCGTTAAGGCGTTTGTAGACTTCAGTAAGATAAAGAGGGTTAAATAGCTTAAATATGTTAAACTAATGATTTGAAGCCATGACGGCGGCTTTATATCAACTTCAATATGTTAAAGAAGGTTAATTAACTTAAATATGTTAAACTAATGATTTGAGGCATTTCGATATCGATTGCCAAATGTGTATTTACAACAAAATCGACTTTATACCTAAATATGAGCTTACGGAATTCTTCTAACTGCACTGCCGTTATGCTGTTATGGCTTTATGTTAACTTCTGTTCGTTAAAGAAGGTTTATTAACTTAGATATGTTACACCAGTTATTTGAAGCATTTCGAAATCGATTGCTTAATGCATTTATACAAGAAAATCGACTTTATACCTAAATATAAGATTACGGAATTCTTCCAAATGTACTGTCGTTATGCCGCCATGGCTTTATATCAACTTCAATTTGTTAAAGAAGGTTAATTAACTTAAATATGTTAAACTAATGATTTGAGGCATTTCGATATCGATTGCTAAATGTGTATACACAACAAAATCGAATTTATACCTAAATATAAGATTACGAAATTCTCCCAAATGCACTGCCGTTATACCGTTATGGCTTTAGGTAAACTTCAATAAGATAAAGAAGGTTTATTAACTTAAATATGTTAAACTAATGATTTGAAGCATTTCGATATCGATTGCTAAATGAGTATATACAAGAAAATTGACTTTATACCTAAATTTAAGATTACGGAATTCTTCCAAATGCACTGCCGTTATGCCGTTAAGGCTTTTGTAGACTTTTTTAAGATAAAGAGGGTTAATTAGCTTAAATATGTTAAACTAATGATTTGAAGCATTTCGATATCGATTGCTAAATGTGTATATACAACAAAATCGACTTTATACCTAAATATAAGATTACGTAATTCTTCTAAATGCTTTGCTGTTGTGCCGTTAAAACGTTTGTAGACTTCATTAAGATAAAAAGGGTTAATTAACTTAAATATGTTAAACTAATGATTTGAAGCATTTCTATATCGATTGCTAAATGTGTATATACAAGAAAATCGACTTTATACCTAAATATATGATAACGGAATACTTCTACATGCACTGCCGTTATGCCGCTATAGCTTTATGTTAACTTCAGTGCGTTAAAGTAGGTTTGTTAACTTAAATATGTTAAACTAACGATTTGAAGCATTTCGATATCGATTGCTAAATGAGTATATACAACAAAATCGACTTTATACCTAAACATAAGATTACGTAATTCTTCTAAATGCTTTGCCGTTATGCCGTTAAGGCGTTTGTAGACTTCACTAAGATAAAGAAGGTTAATTAACTTAAATATGTTAAACTAATGATTTGAGGCATTTCGATATCTATTGCTAAATGTGTATATACAAGAAAGTCGACTTTATACCTAAATTTATGATAACGGAATACTTCTACATGCACTACCGTTATTCCGCTATGGCTTTATGTTAACTTCAGTGCGTTAAAAAAGGTTAATTTACATAAATATGTTAAACTAATGATTTGAAGCATTTCGATATCGATTGCTAAATGTGCATATACAACAAAATCGACTTTATACCTAAATATAAGCTTACGGAATTCTTCTAAGTGCACTGCCGTTATGCCGCCATGGCTTTATGTTAACTTCTGTTCGTTAAAGAAGCGTTATTAACTTTGATATGTTACACCAGTTATTTGAAGCATTTCGAAAACGATTGCTTTATGCATATATACAAGAAAATCGACTTTATACCTAAATATAAGATTACGGAATTCTTCCAAATGTACTCTCGTTATGCCGCTATGGCTTTATGTTAACTTCAGTGCGTTAAAGTAGATTTGTTAACTTAAATATGTTAAACTAATGATTTGAAGCATTTCGATAACGATTGCTAAATGTGCATATACAACAAAATCGACTTTATACCTAAATATAGGCTTACGGAATTCTTCTAAATGCACTGCCGTTATGCCGCCATGGCTTTACGTTAACTTCTGTTCGTTAAAGAAGCGTTATTAACTTTGATATGTTACACCAGTTATTTGAAGCATTTCGAAATCGATTGCTTTATGCATATATACACGAAAATCGACTTTATACCTAAATATAAGATTACGGAACTCTTCCAAATGTACTGTCGTTATGCCGTTAAACCGTTTGTAGACTTCAGTAAGATAAAGAGGGTTAATTAACTTAAATATGTTTAACTAATGATTTGAAGCATTTCGATATCGATTGCTGAATGAGCATATACAAGAAAATCGACTTTATACCTAAATATAAGATTACGGAATTCTTCTAAATGCTTTGCCGTTATGCCGTTAAGATGTTTGTAGACTTCAGTAAGATAAAGAGGGTTAAGTAACTTAAATATGTTAAACTATGACTTGAAGCATTTCTATATCGATTGCTAAATGTGTATATACAAGAAAATCGACTTTTTACCTAAATATAAGATTACGTAATTCTTCTAAATGCACTGCCGTTATGCCGCCATGGCTTTGTGTTACATTCAGTGCGTTAAAGTAGGTTTGTTAACTTAAATATGTTAAACTAATGATTTGAAGATTTTCGAAATCGATTGCTAAATGCATATACACAACAAAATCGACTTTATACCTAAATATAAGATTACGGAATTCTTCCAAATGCACGGCCGTTACGCCGTTATGGCTTTATGTTAACTTCAGCTCGTTTAAGAAGGTTTATTAACTTAGATATGTTACACTAGTTATTAAAAGCATTTCGAAATCGATTGCTTAGTGCATGTATACAAGAAAATCGACTTTCTACCTAAATATAAGTTTACGGAATTCTACAAAATGCACTGCCGTTATGCCGTTAAGGCTTTATGTTAACTTCAGTTCGTTTAAGAAGGTTTATTAACTTAGATATGTTACACTGGTTATTTGAAGCATTTCGATATCGATTGCTAAATCAGTATATTCAAGAAAATCGACTTTATACCTAAATATATATAAGATTAGGGAATTCTTCTAAATGCATTGCCGTTATACCCTTAGGCTTTATGTAGACTTCAGTAAGCTAAAAAACGTTTATTAACTTAATATGTTAAGCTAATGATTTGAAGCATTTCGATATCGATAGCTAAATGTGTATATACAAGAAAATCGACTTTATACCTAAATATAATATTACGGAATTCTACTACATGCACTGCCGTTATGCCGCTATGGCTATATGCCAACTTCAGATCGTTAAAGAAGGTTTATTAACTTAAATATGTTAAACTAATGAGTTGAAGCATCTTTATAACGATTGCTAAATGTGTATATACAACAAAATCGACTTTATACCTAAATATAAGTTTACGGAATTCTTCTAAATGCTTTGCCGTTATGCCGTTAAGCGCTTGTAGACTTCAGTAAGATAAAGAGGGTTAATTAACTTAAATATGTTAAACTAATGATTTGAAGCATTTCGATAACGATTGCTAAATGTGCATATACAACAAAATCGACTTTATACCTAAATATAGGCTTACGGAATTCTTCTAAATGCTTTGCCGTTATGCCGTTAAGGCTTAAATATGTTAAACTATGATTTGAAGCATTTCTATATCGATTGCTAAATGTGTATATACAAGAAAATCGACTTTATACCTAAATATATGATAACGGAATTCTTCTACATGCACTGCCGTTACGCCGTTACGGCCTTTGTAGACTTTAGTAAGATAAAGAGGGTTAGTTAGCTTAAATATGTTAAACTAATGATTTGAAGCATTTCGATATCGATTGCTAAATGTGTATATACAAGAAAATCGACTTTATACCTAAATATAAGATTACGTAATTCTTCTAAATGCTTTGCCTTTATGCCGTTAAGGCTTAAATATGTTAAACTATGATTTGAAGCATTTCTATATCGAATGCTAAATGTGTATATACAAGAAAATCGACTTTATACCTAAATATATGATAACGGAATTCTTCTACATGCACTGCCGTTATGCCGTTAAGGCGTTTGTAGACTTCAGTAAGATAAAGGGGTTTAATTAAATTAAATATGTTAAAGTTATGATTTGAAGCATTTAGATATCGATTGCTAAATGTGTATATACAACAAAATCGACTTTATACTTAAATATAAGATTACGGAATTCTTCTAAATGCACTGCCGTTATGCCGCCATGGCTTTATGTGAACTTCAGTGCGTAAAAGAAGCTCTATTTACTTAAATATGTTAAACTAATGAATTACAGCATTTCGATATCGATTGCTAAATGAGTATATACAACAAAATCGACTGTATACCTAAATATAAGATTACGGAATTCTTCGAAATGCACGGCCGTTATACCGTTAAGGCTTTATGTAAACTTCAGTAAGATAAACAAGGTTAATTAACTTAATATGTTAAGCTACTGATTTGAAGCATTTCGATATCGACAGCTACATGTGTATATACAAGAATATCGACTTTATACCTAAATATAATATTACGGAATTCTCCTACATGCACTGCCGTTATGCCGTTATGGCTTTATGTTAACTTCAGTTCGTTAAAGAAGTTTTATTAACTTAGATATGTTACACCAGTTATTTGAAGCATTTCGAAATCGATTGCTTAATGCATTTATACAAGAAAATCGACTTTATACCTAAATATAAGATTACGGAATTCTTCCAAATGTACTTTCGTTATGCCGCCATAGCTTTATATCAACTTCAATATGTTAAAGAAGGCTAATTAACTTAAATATGTTAAACTAATGATTTGAAGCATTTCGATATCGATTGCTAAATGTGTATATACAACAAAATCGACTTTATACCTAAATATAAGCTTACGGAATTCTACTAAATGCACTGCCGTTATGCCGTTATGGCTTTATGTTAACTTCAGTTCGTTAAAGAAGTTTTATTAACTTAGATATGTTACACCAGTTATTTGAAGCATTTCGAAATCGATTGCTTAATGCATTTATACAAGAAAATCGACTTTATACCTAAATATAAGATTACGGAATTCTTCCAAATGTACTTTCGTTATGCCGCCATAGCTTTATATCAACTTCAATATGTTAAAGAAGGCTAATTAACTTAAATATGTTAAACTAATGATTTGAGGCATTTCGATATCGATTGCTAAATGTGTATATACAACAAAATCGACTTTATACCTAAATATAAAATTACGAAATTCTCCCAAACACACTGCCGTTATACCGTTATGGCTTTATGTAAACTTCAGTAAGTCAAAGAAGGTTATTTAATTTAAATATGTTAAACTAATGATTTGAAGCGTTTCGATATCGATTGATAAATGCGTATATACAAGAAAATCGATTTTATACCTAAATATAAGATTACGGAATTATTCTAAATGCACTGCCGTTATGCCGCCATGGATTTATGCCAACTTCAATATGTAAAAGAAGGTTTATTAACTTAAATATGTTAAACTAATGATTTGAAGCATTTAGATATCGATTGCTAGATGTGTATATATAACAAAAATCGAATTTATACCTAAATATAAGATTACGTAATTCTTCTAAATGCTTTGCCGTTATGCCGTTAAGGCGTTTGTAGACTTTAGTAAGATAAAGAGGGTTAATTAGCTTAAATATGTTAAACTAATGATTTGAAGCCATGACGGCGGCTTTATATCAACTTCAATATGTTAAAGAAAGTTAATTAACTTAAATATGTTAAACTAATGATTTGAGGCATTTCGATATCGATTGCCAAATGTGTATTTACAACAAAATCGACTTTATACCTAAATATGAGCTTACGGAATTCTTCTAACTGCACTGCCGTTATGCTGTTATGGCTTTATGTTAACTTCTGTTCGTTAAAGAAGGTTTATTAACTTAGATATGTTACACCAGTTATTTGAAGCATTTCGAAATCGATTGCTTAATGCATTTATACAAGAAAATCGACTTTATACCTAAATATAAGATTACGGAATTCTTCCAAATGTACTGTCGTTATGCCGCCATGGCTTTATATCAACTTCAATTTGTTAAAGAAGGTTAATTAACTTAAATATGTTAAACTAATGATTTGAGGCATTTCGATATCGATTGCTAAATGTGTATACACAACAAAATCGACTTTATACCTAAATATAAGATTACGAAATTCTCCCAAATGCACTGCCGTTATACCGTTATGGCTTTAGGTAAACTTCAATAAGATAAAGAAGGTTTAATAACTTAAATATGTTAAACTAATGATTTGAAGCATTTCGATATCGATTGCTAAATGAGTATATACAAGAAAATTGACTTTATACCTAAATTTAAGATTACGGAATTCTTCCAAATGCACTGCCGTTATGCCGTTAAGGCTTTTGTAGACTTTTTTAAGATAAAGAGGGTTAATTAGCTTAAATATGTTAAACTAATGATTTGAAGCATTTCGATATCGATTGCTAAATGTGTATATACAACAAAATCGACTTTATACCTAAATATAAGATTACGTAATTCTTCTAAATGCTTTGCCGTTATGCCGTTAAAACGTTTGTAGACTTCATTAAGATAAAAAGGGTTAATTAACTTAAATATGTTAAACTAATGATTTGAAGCATTTCTATATCGATTGCTAAATGTGTATATACAAGAAAATCGACTTTATACCTAAATATATGATAACAAAATACTTCTACATGCACTGCCGTTATGCCGCTATAGCTTTATGTTAACTTCAGTGCGTTAAAGTAGGTTTGTTAACTTAAATATGTTAAACTAACGATTTGAAGCATTTCGATATCGATTGCTAAATGAGTATATACAACAAAATCGACTTTATACCTAAACATAAGATTACGTAATTCTTCTAAATGCTTTGCCGTTATGCCGTTAAGGCGTTTGTAGACTTCACTAAGATAAAGAAGGTTAATTAACTTAAATATGTTAAACTAATGATTTGAGGCATTTCGATATCTATTGCTAAATGTGTATATACAAGAAAATCGACTTTATACCTAAATTTATGATAACGGAATACTTCTACATGCACTGCCGTTATTCCGCTATGGCTTTATGTTAACTTCAGTGCGTTAAAAAAGGTTAATTTACATAAATATGTTAAACTAATGATTTGAAGCATTTCGATATCGATTGCTAAATGTGCATATACAACAAAATCGACTTTATACCTAAATATAAGCTTACGGAATTCTTCTAAATGCACTGCCGTTATGCCGCCATGGCTTTATGTTAACTTCTGTTCGTTAAAGAAGCGTTATTAACTTTGATATGTTACACCAGTTATTTGAAGCATTTCGAAATCGATTGCTTTATGCATATATACAAGAAAATCGACTTTATACCTAAATATAAGATTACGGAATTCTTCCAAATGTACTCTCGTTATGCCGCTATGGCTTTATGTTAACTTCAGTGCGTTAAAGTAGATTTGTTAACTTAAATATGTTAAACTAATGATTTGAAGCATTTCGATAACGATTGCTAAATGTGCATATACAACAAAATCGACTTTATACCTAAATATAGGCTTACGGAATTCTTCTAAATGCACTGCCGTTATGCCGCCATGGCTTTACGTTAACTTCTGTTCGTTAAAGAAGCGTTATTAACTTTGATATGTTACACCAGTTATTTGAAGCATTTCGAAATCGATTGCTTTATGCATATATACACGAAAATCGACTTTATACCTAAATATAAGATTACGGAATTCTTCCAAATGTACTGTCGTTATGCCGTTAAACCGTTTGTAGACTTCAGTAAGATAAAGAGGGTTAATTAACTTAAATATGTTAAACTAATGATTTGAAGCATTTCGATATCGATTGCTGAATGAGCATATACAAGAAAATCGACTTTATACCTAAATATAAGATTACGGAATTCTTCTAAATGCTTTGCCGTTATGCCGTTAAGATGTTTGTAGACTTCAGTAAGATAAAGAGGGTTAAGTAACTTAAATATGTTAAACTATGACTTCAAGCATTTCTATATCGATTGCTAAATGTGTATATACAAGAAAATCGACTTTATACCTAAATATAAGATTACGTAATTTTTCTAAATGCACTGCCGTTATGCCGCCATGGCTTTGTGTTACATTCAGTGCGTTAAAGTAGGTTTGTTAACTTAAATATGTTAAACTAATGATTTGAAGATTTTCGATATCGATTGCTAAATGCATATACACAACAAAATCGACTTTATACCTAAATATAAGATTACGGAATTCTTCCAAATGCACGGCCGTTACGCCGTTATGGCTTTATGTTAACTTCAGCTCGTTTAAGAAGGTTTATTAACTTAGATATGTTACACTAGTTATTAAAAGCATTTCGAAATCGATTGCTTAGTGCATGTGTACAAGAAAATCGACTTTCTACCTAAATATAAGTTTACGGAATTCTTCAAAATGCACTGCCGTTATGCCGTTAAGGCTTTATGTTAACTTCAGTTCGTTTAAGAAGGTTTATTAACTTAGATATGTTACACTGGTTATTTGAAGCATTTCGATATCGATTGCTAAATCAGTATATTCAAGAAAATCGACTTTATACCTAAATATAAGATTAGGGAATTCTTCTAAATGCATTGCCGTTATACCCTTAGGCTTTATGTAGACTTCAGTAAGCTAAAAAACGTTTATTAACTTAATATGTTAAGCTAATGATTTGAAGCATTTCGATATCGATAGCTAAATGTGTATATACAAGAAAATCGACTTTATACCTAATTATAAGATTACGTAATTCTTCTAAATGCTTTGCCGTTATGCCGTTAAGGCTTAAATATGTTAAACTATGATTTGAAGCATTTCTATATCGATTGCTAAATGAGTAT
>JAPZAG010000014.1:0-25000 GCA_027475135.1 Bactrocera correcta | reverse complement strand
ATTTGTAGGCAAAACGAGCGCGCCACAAATTCATTGGCTGCTAACAAATCGCCGCTTTGCAACACAGCAACACAGTAAAACGAAAAACAATTGTTTTGGCGGAAAAAGTTGCACACACTTGCAACATGAAGGAGATATGACAGTGTGTTGCATGCTCACTTGTGCCTCCGTCTCTTGGGAGCTGTTTGTTGTGTCGACAAAGACAAGCGCTGCTGGTGGTGCCACTACAAAGCAAGCCCAACAGCAGGGCGTGCAACAATAGCGGCAACACTTAGTGGCGGCGCGCATAGTACATGTATATATATACTATGGTACAAAAACAAAAAAGTAAAGCAAAAAGCATGTAAAAGTTGAATATGTTGCAGCCTGATGCAGATTTTCTTATAGTGTTTGTGCGACTAGAGTTGTACTTATGTATACTATACTAGCAGTTTAAATAAAATTTACTCGTACGGAGGTGGCAAGTTTACTGTTTCGTTTATTCTGTTGTTACATATTAAAAATAGCAACATCGACTTGTTTTTTAGCCCATATTCTGGGTCTTACGACGTACTTATGGAGACTAATTGTCTATGAAGATAAAAAATAATTTGGTAAATATTTTGTGATGTTGCAACATCAAGAAATGTTTCAATAACCTCAATATTAAGCAAGAGAACTGTACTAGTGCTGATCTAGTATCATTAAATGAAACTATACATGCTTATTTTGATGTTGCAACATCAAAAAATATTCACAAATCTCAATAGTATGCAAGATAACTGTAATTAGTGTTGATTAACTATCATTAAGTGATACTATAAAAGCAAATTTTGATGTTGCAACATCCAAAAATATTGACATACATATCTTAATATTATGCATGAGAACTGTAAGTAGTGCTGATCTACTACCGTTAAATGATACTTTAAAAGCAAATTTTGATGTTTCAACATCAAAAAATATTGACAAATCTTAATATTATGCAAGAGAACTGTAATTGCCGTTATCTACTACTGTAATATAACTAAATTTTTAACTCACGGTACTCAAATTCTTATGTTGCAAGTTGTATTTAATGCAACACGGGGAAAATATGGTATAATTTACATTATATTCTTTCGTATAACTAAATTTTCAATTAAAATTTTATTAAAAGGCAGTGTTGCAAGGATCTATTTGATGCCACAGGCAACAAAAATGTTGTTACATAATTTATATATGTACATATGTAATATAATGTATATAAATTTTTAATTCATTGTAATAAAAATTTTATTTATATGCAATGTTGCAAGTTGTATTTAATGCCAGAAGCAAAAAATGTGGTATCATCCCTACTATATTCTTTCATATAATTGCATACATTTCCAAATTAAAGTACTTAAAATACTTTTATGCAATGTTGCAAGTTGTATTTGATGCCACACGTAAATAATACGGTGCTACATAATTTATTTTATTTAATGCATGATAATTTCTCAATCAAAGTAATTAAAATCTTTTTTTAAATGCAATGTTGCAAGTTCTGTTTGACGTCACAAGTGCAAAATTATTAATTTTTCTGAAACTTACAACTTCTAATTATATTTGGTGTATAAAAATTGCCACATTTATCTATTCAAATCACTTTTCTATAAGTGCAACATGCAAATATTTAATTAATTACAGCCGTGTTGTAATAGCTTTGCTTCAGGCAATTACCACCCAGTGTATGCAGGAATATTGAGCAACACCAGCGCACAGCGTATGTCATGCAACATTAATTTGCGTACTCATTTCTGTGCAACGTTGCATGTTTAGGCGCATGTAATCACTTAATAAGTCAATGTTGCATGATGATCAATGTTGAACTCAATATGCGCCGCTTGATCACGTGCAACTTTTAAAATGTAATTAATTTGCGAGCGCATGCACAATGCCACACAAACACAGCTGCATGTTGCAGCCGCATGCTGCAAGAAAACACTATTTTACTGGAGTGAACGATTTGAACGCCTTTGCGCCAGCTATGGTGGCACGTTGAGTGTTGGCGTTGGTGTGACGACAAACATATGCACACCACAACTGGAATGGCGCAGAAATATCAGCGACTTGCAACATAAGTGAAAAAAAAACGAATGCAACATGTACCGCAACAACTTCAAATAATGACAACAACATCAAGTGAAGGCGACATGAATGCCGCACAACAAACACCAACAGCTGGACACACATGCCGCAAAGATAAAAAAAAATACTTTGTTGCACGCAGTTGCCGCAAGTATATCAAGCTGGTTGGAGTGTCTGAAAATTGTTGCCACAGCTTGGTGGTGCTACATACAGCAGCGCTGGCAACAAATGAAGACAAATGACCAACATGCAAACCATTAATTTTCCTACACTTCATTCGTTGCCACTGTGGCAGCAGCAGCAGCAGCAGCGGCGGCAGCAACAACTTCTATTTGATTGCTTTTTGGTTTATATACTAGGCTTCTAGCTACGTGTTTGGCCGTTTGTGCGGCCACATGCAACATGCGGTGCACGGTGACATGCCACAACATATTGGTTGCACGCTTTGTCGGCTGGCTGCTAAGTTGCAGTTACCACACGCACACATACACACAGCGTTTCTTCTTGGTTAAGTGCCAACTGCTCTGCATTTATTGTTCGTGTTATTTATTTTGTTGTCACTGACTTTTTGTTGCCGTTTATATTTTAGTGTTGTTGTTATTGTATTTGTAAAGCACCTTGTTGGCAATGAGTTTTGTCAATTGCCACTTGATTTGACTGCGCTTTGTCATCAATTAATCACCATTAATCGCTTTAAGTTGGCGCTTGAACCAATTGATTGCTGCGCCGTGGCTTAGGTGGTGATGGATGTTGCCGTAATGCTGTTACAACTCGGACTTGCTGCACTTTTATATAGCACTTTATATAGATGTTTTGTTTGCTTTGCTGCAACGGCTTTTAGTTGGTTGAGATTTCATCCCATTGCATTACATGTTCTCTGGTTTAAGTAATAAGTCATTCGTTTTACTTTTTCTCTTTTTTACAAGGGTTAGGCTAATCTTTATTGGTCCTTAAAAAAAGTTTCTGTGAATTTTATTTATCGTTTCATAATAGAGTAAACTATTTAAGTCCTTTAATCAGCGGCTCAACGCTCTTGAGTACCACATACAATTTATTGATGAACAGTAACTCTTTAAGAATTATGCTATGGAACGCTAACGGTCTTTCCAAAAATAAAAATGAATTTGAAGTTATTCTACACGACTGAAATATTGATATATATCTATTATCTGAAACGCATTTTACGAACCATTCATTTTTAATATTAAAAAATTTTGAATTATATCACACACCACACGCGGCAAACTCAGCACAAGGAGAGAGTGCTTTAATTATCAAAAGCAATATTGAACACTGAGAGGAAGATCCGATTAAGACAGAAGAAATTCAAGCTACAACAATTTCAGTTAAGTTGCCAATCACCCATTGTATCTTATTGCTCTGCATAGTCCACCTAGACACAAAATAAAATTAGAATGTATATAAATTTATTTAAAAAATATGATGGAAGGTATATCATTTCTGGCGACTTTAACGCAAAACGCACTCATTAGGGATCTCATCTAACTACAACCAAAGGTCCAGAACTTCTCAAAGTTATATAAAAGGAGTTGGATGCAATTTTGTTTCTACAAGAAGATCCACTTACTGGCCTACAGATAGTCAAAAATTGCCAGACCTTCTTGACTTCTTTATAATTAATAAACTACCGAAACTTAATTTAAGTATTAAAGATTGCTCAGACCTAAGCTCTGACTATTCCCCTGTGATACTAACTGTGTATGAAAAGCCATTTATTTCGGCCGCCAAATCAACGTTAAGTAATAAACAGACTAATTGGTATAAATTTAAAATTATAGTGAATAAAGTCGACCCGAAGCTTAAGCACATATCGACTGGTATTGAGCTAGACTGTGAGGTTGAAGATTTCACAAAAATAATTCAAAACGCTGCGTGGAAGAAAACCACCAATTAACGGCGTGAATCTAAGTGGTACCAAATACCCAAAACACATCTTAGAAAGTATCCATAAAAAGCGCAAGCCTCGACGGAGATGGCAGCAAACTAGGTGCTCTGAGCTTAATAAATGTACAGCGAAACTGAAAACACAAATTAAACAGTTTAAAAATTATTCCTTCAAAACTTAGCTGTCCAAGCTTACAGCTGATTAGTACACCGACTATTCACTCTGGAAAGCTGCAAGAAATATTAATAAACAAATAAAACATGTAGCACCATCAAAACTAAACGAAACTGCTTGGGCCAAAACGAATGAACAGAAAGCTGCCGTACTTGCAAATCATTTGAGAAACACATTAACGCCTAACGATGGCTATGAGATAAACTGTGAAAATAACTGGTTAGATCCACACATCAGTAATTATTCAGTTACTATTAAAGGAATTAAAAATCTTATCGGGAACACAAGACGAAAAAACGCACCTGGGTATGATTTAATAACTGGAGAGATATTGCGCAATTTACTAAAGAATTGTATAAAAAAAAACTTGTAAACATTATAAACAGTGCTTTATGCCTAAGATTCGTCCCATCGCTTTGAAAGTATCTGAAGTCATAATGATACCCAAGCCGGGCAAGCCAATACACGCTGTTACATGATATAGACCAATTTCGCTGCTGCCAGCCTTTTCTAAAATCTTCGAGAATGTACTCATAAATAGGCGCAAACCAATAATCGCTCATAAAAATCGAATACCAACACATCAATTTGGCTTCCGTCACCACCATTCAACAATTGACCAGGTACACCGTCGTTAATTTCGTTAAAAATACAATCGATGAAAAGAACGTTTGTATGGCGGTCTTTTTGCACGTGTCTCAAGCTTTTGGCAAAGTTTGGCATACGGGTCTACAGCTCAAATTGAAATACATGCTACCCAAGCAATTTTGTGAAATAACTGCTTCATACCTAAAAGATAGATACTTCCGCATTAAACACGAGAATGCATATTCAAACTTGCAACCGATAGAAGCGGGTGTTCCCCAAGGAAGCGTATTGGGACCAATGCTTTATTTGCTTTTTACCAGTGTCCTCCCATCTGATTCCAGTTATATGACAGCGACATTTGCGGATGATAGAGCTTTGTTAGCAGCTGGAGAGACAACATCAGTAACTAGTCAATAAGTGCAAACAGCACTCAACACAATTACTAAGTGGGCAACTAAGTGGCTCATAAAATTAAACGATAATAAATCAATTCTTGTCGACTTTATATTGAAGAAGTCGGCATATTTTCCAATTTATATAAATAATATTGCCATATCACACTATAACAGTGCTTAGTACCTAGGTATCAACTTAGATGCTAAGCTACGCTGGAGAGAGCATATCAAAAAAGAAGCAAGCTTTATATGTAATTTGGCAAAATTTACCACCTAGTTGGTAGGAAATCCACGCCATCAATTCAAAACAAACTTTTATTATATAATCAGGTTCTAAAGTCAGTTTGGGCCTACGGAGCTCAACTATGGGGTTGCTCAAGTGAATGCTGTATTGCCAGCATTCAGCACTTTCATAGTAAAGTACTAAGGACTTTAGTTAATGCTCGTTGGTACATTAGATTTGCTGACCTACACCATGATCTAGGCGTGAACTCAGTGTAAATGAAATCTTCAAAATAGCAAAGTCTCACGAACTGAGGCTTAGACTGCATGTTAATGACGAAGCCGCCAGACTCATCGAAACTGCTGGGCGAGAAATCCGGTTGCAATGCAAAAGCCTTCCGACCTAGTAAGACAACTCTAGCAGCAAATGTATTTCTTAACATTTAGCGTTTAAGTGCCTCTCCTAATTAATTAGACAAGAATTGTGGTTAGTATTTTATTTTTTATATACTAGGTACAATGTAAAATAATTAAAAAATAAAGAAAAAAGATCCACCGGTTAAGGACCGTTTAAGAATAACGCCGCTATAGTACAAGTAAAGTGTCACTATGGAATAGTTCCAAAACCACTGCCATTTTGAACAGTCAACATGTTAAAACAAGTTTCATACCCCGCTTTCATGCTGACATTTATAATAACTAGCAGGGTGCAATGGACTATCCTCAGATAGTTAAGGCTCTAAATAATTGACCATCATGGTAGCAAGGTAGCAAAGCAATGTTGATGCAAGCTAACTGAACCGTGAACATTCCAATGGTCTTGAGACAAAATCGAAGCACAATTTGAGAGTAACACCAACATTACTTGAAAAGCTTTGCCGTAAACTTTTGATTTTGTACTCTTCGGAGGTTTCTGAGATAGTAAGATTTAGGCACTTACTTCTCGAGAGTATAGCTTTTGCAAACTGTTGAACCCGTAAAGTCAAATACACGTTGCCAATGGCTTCAATAATCTGTTGGCTATTACTGCTGCCACCGAAGTGGACTTCAAGAAAGCTGCTACCATCAAGGAGTTCATCACAGACCCCAGCAGGTTTGTTGCTGCTGCAGCTGCCTAAGCTCCAGCTGCTGGTGCTGGCCCTGCTGCTGAAAAGAAGGAAGAAGCCAAAAAGGAGGAGTCGGACGACTCGACCTCACGTTGAATACAGTTGAACTGACTTAAGCCTTTAAAAAATTTGCGATATCCGGAAACCGCTACGTCGATACATAAAAGTTTTTCATCCATATTTACGAGTATAAGGACTTTGTAATGCCAAGCATAGAGGCCTTGTTTCAAGTGAGACCTTAATGAATTCGTACGCTGACTGTTGCCAAACTTGTTGTTGGAACAGCTTGTCATACAAATCTACACACCGTTAAACTTTGCCCCAATATCGCACACTTAAGCAAAACTATATTTTCTAGTTTTTTAGAGCTTATTCTACTCAGCGGTCACTCGATAGCACATTTTATCTATATACATATAAATGTGCGATGATGCGCGTACATTCATTGTTGCGCTAATAAGTCGCGCATCAAACTTATCTTTATGTTGCACATTAAAATTGGATTTATATGGAATTAAAGTGGTTTGAGGGTGTTGCTCTTTTTTGCGCTTAACAACAATGTTGCACATACATTATGGCACATAAACATAACATACTCGTTTATACATGGAAAATGCTTATACTATGATGTAACTGCAACATTCCTTTGGCATGAAACATTGTTTGTGCAACATTATGCAAATTGAATTAAGAGTGGGCTCAGATTACTTACTAATGGTAGACATATACATACATACATGCTTTCAAATGCCATTATATACATATAGCTATAGCATTTTTACGTAATTAGGTATATAAGTGTATAAGTTGCTATAATAACAGTGGGCCATCAATTCACAAGTATTTACACTATTTCTAGTGAAATTAGTGACGTAATGAGGTTGCAGTAATATTATATTTTATTAGGACTTACAAATATCAGCTTCGGCTTACTTATAAGCAATTATGAAGTTTTTCCAAAAGTCTCCAAATTTTGGAGAGTTGCGAAATTCGAAAAGCTACATAAAATTTAAAGCAAATAGAAATAAAGATACGTTTATAGTCAAAATTTTTCGTTTTTCGAAAGTCTCCAAAAAAATAATTTTTCTTTAAATGAATAAATAATCAAAAAATTTTAAAACAGTGCTGAATTAACGTCAATCCTCACATAACATTGTATGTATGTATGTACATATATGTATTTGTTCATACATATTTTTGAAGGAATTTTAAATTTATAATATGCTATAATTATTACAAATGTTATGAATATCAGTAATGAACTACTTATATGATGTACATTGAAAAGTTTTTTTACGCTAGTAGACAGATTTGTAAAAGTCTCCAAATTTGGAGAGTTACGAAATTCGAAAAACTTCGTAAAATTTATAGCAAGTAAAATTAAAGATACGTTTATAGTCAAAAATTTTCGTTTTTCGAAAGTCTCCAAACAAATATTTTTTCTTTAAATGAATAAATGATCAAAAAATTGTAAAACAGTGCTGAATTAACGTCAATCCTCACATAACATATGTATGTATATTTGTTCATACATATTTTTGAAGAAAATTTAAATTTATAATATGCTATACTTATTACAGATGATATGAATATCAGTAATAAACTACTTACGAGTATATGATATACATTGAAAAGTTGTTTATGCTAGTGGAAAGTTTTGTAAAAGTCTCCAATTTTGGAGAGTTACGAAATTCGAAACCAATATTTATTTGTTTGTAAATAGAATTAAAGTTAGTTTAAGATTAAATATGTTCACCTTTTGAAAGTCTCCACATTATAATATTTTATAAAAATAATAAATAATCAACTTTTTTCGAGAAAGTGTTAATTTATGTTATTCTGTGCTTGTCGTAAAAATTATAAAAGTCTCCAATTCTTGAAAAATGTTAAAAACTTTATGCGTTCCAAACTAGTTTTGTACTAAAAGCACGTAAATTGTTTTAAATTTGGTTTAGTAACAAGTTTCTACTTCTGAAAAGTTTTCTAAAGCATTTTAAACTAGCACAGCTGCACAAGTTTGTGGAAACTGTTTGAGACGTATTTATATTTTTAGTTTTTTACCAGTTAACTGAGCATATTTATAAATGCAGTATATGTATGTATGTATGTACACATATCCACGTACACTTGTACAAAAGCTTCAGATCCATTAGTTTTATCTTTGCCACAATCTAGTTGCACCAAACGAGTCTCTCTAATATATTGTTAACTTTGTGATCAATCTGTGGATAAGCTTTCATCACTGACAAATCAAAGTGCCAACTGTCTATTCCCACAATAAATCGCTTTGCAACATGAAAGCGAAATAAAACCACAAAAACAAACACACCGCTGACTAGAACTTGCAACCGGAGAAAACAACAAACAACAGCTATAGAAAACAAGCCAAAAGAGCTGCAACAATCAATTCGAACAATGGTACACGTAATCGTCGAAAAATAGCAGCAGCAGCAACAACTTGAAACAAAAGCAACAACAAAAGCAAGCAGATCATTGCAATCGCTGGCAGAAGCGCGAATGTCACACGATTGATGACAACTAAATGGATAAATTGTTGCTCGTGTCAGTGCCAATCGACGCTGTGTGATGCACAACAGTCACCAAAGTCACAAGGGGCCCGACAACGACTGCTGTTACAGCTACAAATATGTTGCCGCATCTATACGCGCCAGTATGAGGCAGTGCAAGGCGTACTCGCATTACATAAAGTCAGGCGCAAGCAAGTGGCAACACTGGCCTACATGTGCGCTTGTGTGTGCCGGGTATATTTAGTTTGCGCTCGCGCTTTGCTTGCTCATTGCACGCGCGTTGGTGCCACAGCCATCAAGGTTTTGCTGTGCGGCAATTTTGCGCTCAACGGCACTTTGTCGCCATTAGCGTCGCGTAGTTACCGAACGGGTGGCAATAAATGTAAGCGTGTCTCCTTGTATATGGTGTTACGCAGTTATACGATTTGGAGCGATTTCACTTTGAGTTCGATAATCTGTAGGGCTTATGTGGCGCTGTGTGGCAAGATAAATCGTGTTGAGAATTCATATTTGATAAAAATTTTTCATATTTACTCCAGTTGTACCTTTACATGATAATTATACCTTGAACTGAGTAATAAAAGTTTGACACGATATTTGTGGCACCCAGTTAGCAACGTCGGAGACATGCTGAATGATTTAACCATGTCCTTCTGTCAATCTGTCTGTCGTATATGTGAACAGTCGAGATATCGCTTAGAAAGTCTGTATACGTCCGTTTCTTCTAAAGAAGCTGCTTAGTTGCCGGTGCCGGACCACTATATCTATATGCAAACTGATCTATCAAAATAGAATTCTTGTATGGAAAAGTCGTTTGTTTCACGAAATTTGACAGAGATTATTTTTCCAGGCAACGTTACAGTTTCAGAATTGGACTACTATGTATGCTTAAAAAAATACTATTGGGAGTAATATCATCGATGCAAGGCAGCCGAAAATAATGTTTTTTTCATCTTTTGACTTAAACAAGTGAATAGAGGTTGTTGGGTTTGCCACTCGTAAGCGGGAGAAAATATAGTTTTTGAACCAAAACTCCTTCGGTAAATGCTTGAGTATATAGTTTTCGAACCAAAACTCCTTCGGTAAATGCTTGAGTATATAGTTTTTGAACCAAAACTTCTTCGGTAAATGCTTGAGAACCTAATAAGGTCACAAAACCTCAAGTTATTGCTTTGCCAATTTCATAGCAAAATAATCGGCCTAATGAGAGTACAATTATGGGATAATATTCAACCGAATAGAACACGTCCAGCAAGAGACAAAAATAAATGCCAAATAATGTTCTTTCGAATCATAATCAACATCCCCCATTGAATTTTAAGTTTCTGTGTTTTTACTTTAATGAAGTAGGAAACCTTGAAATGGATAACCCTTTATTTGTGGAGTAGCTTTAATCTAGAGTGCGCTGACCTTAAGTACATTAATTAGTTGCTCACCGCTCGTATTAATCCCGATATTATCTTACTACTGCATACAAGTGCAAAAAAAATTAACAAAAATCTGTGTCATGACAGCCCTCAGCAACACATACTCCTTGACTAGCCAAGAGCTCACTTTGAGCAAACTCAAGGCCTGTAAAGCAACTTTGCTATCGGAGTGGTTTCAAGCGAGGGCTGCTACATATATTTCTGGCCTAATAATGAAAATAGGCTTATTTATCAACGAAAATGATTTTTTTTTTTTTGTTTCGTTGGATTTGGCTCGTCTTGGAAGACCCTCACGCTCGATTGCTGTTTTGTTTTGGGCTCATACGCATAGATCCATGATTCATCACCTGTGATGATCTTATAAACGTCTTTTGAAGCACCGCGATCGTATTTTTTCAGCATTTCTTTACACCAATCCACACGAACCTTTTTTTGAGCGATTGTCAAATTGTGCGGGATCCAACGAGAACAAACCTTTTTTACGGCCAGGTAATCATGCAATATCGAATGTATGCTGGTGGGAGAAATGCATAGGCATGCCTCTATCTGAAGGTATGTTACATGACGGTCTTGCATTATCAGTTCACGTACGGCATCGATGTTTTCTGGCACAACGGTTGTTTTTGGACGACCTTCATGGAATTTGTCTTTGGGCGAGCGTTGACCACGATTGAATTCGTTGTACGAGTTTTTCACAGTGCTATAGGATGGTGCTTCATAGCCATACAAAGATTTTAGTTCATCGATGCACTCTTGTCGTGATAATCTACGTCGAAAGTTCGTACGAAAATGTTCACGAGTTAATTCCATTTTTTGGCCGAGATGAATTTTTTAATTCCCTGTAAATAAAACAATTCACGATTAAATGACAAAACGTTCTGAGTGATGTTATGCTAAAAAATGTCAAACTTTCCAATGGAAATGTCAGATTGCACCTGGCAACACTTAGTGTTGCCTAGTCCAGAAATATATATAGCAATACTTAGGAACAAAATTGGTCTCGCCAAAATGAAAATTCTACTGAATGAAAAAATATGTAAATAGTGGAAGACAGGTAATTGTGACTCGTGAAATCAGAGAACTCTTTGAGGAAATTTCTTCTATAGATATGGCAAAGGAATTTCTTAACTTGGAGCAAATGAGTATGTCTCAATCAAGAGATCATAACTGCTGTGTATATGTATATCGATAAACGTCTGAAACCAAAATCTATTACGGTTATATTTCGCCGTTAGTTTGTAAATATATCTCAAATTTAGGAGAGTCCAAAAATAATATTTTCTATTACTGTCTATTGGATCTCTTTTTATGATTTTAGAAAATATCTGACATTAAACAACTCGGAACTGTCTCATCATAACCATTATAACCCCGACTATAAGGAGTAGCTAAATTCAGCATTTAATAGTGTTACAACTTGTACACAACACACAAACTAAGCATAAAGAAGAGCAGAAATCTAACCAATGGCTAACTGACGCCACTATCGTCTGCTACTTTCTTTCGTTTCTTATTTGTTGCAGACATTTTATAAATGCACAGCAACACCGCGGCACAATTAGCCGCCAATCAATACAAATCGCACCAGATCACATGAAAACAAAGCCGACAGAACGCCAAGATCGCTGTCAGGAATAGCGACACGGGAAAACAACAGCGCAACAACAACAACAAAGATACAACGAAACAGTCAGACAAAAGTCCGCTTTAAAGTATGGAATAGTTTGAGAACTATTGGAAAAATATATACAATAACAAAAACAACAACTAAACAAACATATCCTGCAGCAGCTTTCAGCAATCAAAACATGCAACACGTACCACCGCTGTTGGTATCGGTGTGCTGCTCACTCGGACGTGCGCTTTTCTCACACCAATTTTTCTGCGCTTGCTCATTGTGTCACAATGTTTTGCTAGCGGCCAATGTCCGCTTTGGTTTTTGCTGCTCTGAACTTCATACTCGTATTTGTTGTACGGATTTCAGCTGTGGCAAGTAATTGTGTGAAGCGCCCTTGTTGTGTGGCAAGCTGATGGGCAGCTGTAACAATTAACTCAAGCAGAAAGCGCCATTAGGTACAACAACAGCAACGACAACAACAACAATAACGAAAACAACAACAACAACAACAACAACAACAACAAGAACAACAACAACATCAACAACGAAAATAAAATACACAAAAACAACAACAAAGTGAAAACAACAACGACAAAATACACAATAACAACAACAAAGTGAAAATAACAATTACTACATACAAACAAGAGTTACAACAACAACCACTAAACAACAGCGAAGCGTACTATTACAACAACACTTATAACAAAGCAATTGTAGTTTGCGGCGAAAGCAAAAACAAACTGGACTACAGGATAAACAAAAACAACAACATCATCAAAAACTACGTGGTCACTTTGATCCAATGGCAACACAAGAGTGTCTCGAGAAAACCCCTTTCCCAGCCGGCCAACTTACGCTATCACATGAACCACTGACATTTAGTGTCACCAGCGGTGGACGCGCGAAGTCACCAGCAACATTTACAGCAGCGCAATAACTACTCGTTGTTGTTGTTATTGTTGTGGTTGTTGCGGTAGTGGCAGCAACACTGTGGGACAAGTCACAATGGGACATGCCGCATGTTGACAATATCGGTAGCGCTGTGTGCTCAACTCACATGAAAATAAAGTACAAAGCAATTGCAGCAACAACAACAAAATCATCAAACAACAATAATAACAGCAACAACAACAAAAGCTTATAGCAGTTATTGCGGCGTTTCCGCGCGATGGCTGTTTGTGGCAGGCTGCCATAGTGAAATATTTGCGCGCAGTCAAAGGCGCCGAATGAATCTTCTAAACAATCGACCTGCCGTCTGCCAGTTACTATTTCGATTAGTGCGCCGCCTTGGCCACAAGCATAGCGCATCTCTACTACTACTACTGCCGAGCGGCACACTTCAAAGGGCCGGCTGCACTGACTTGCCACAAATTTTCAGTACCAATTGTGTGATGCGGTTATTTAGCGCGCAGAGGTTGTTGGTCGCACATCCTAGGGTTGGACATCGTTTTGTTATATACATACATGCATATTAGTTCGCGTATTTCACTTGCTGGCGCTTAAATGCGCACGAAAGTGTAGCAGTATGTTTTTAAAAATATATGATATCGGTTGCATATTCTCTTTAACTTAAAAAAAAACTTACTTAATCAATAATTTTATTGATCAATAATTACTTAGGTTCATGTGAGAGTACAGTTTTGAAGTGAGCAACAATATTTTGTTGTAATTGTAGAGACAGAAAATGTTCCTCAAACAAGTTAAAAAACAGTGAAAAAATCGGTCTTTATCTTTTGTAGCCGTCATTTTATGAATTTTTATCATACAACTGCAGCGTCTTAAGGTAGCGACATACATATAAACAAATTAAAAATCTATCATTAGTTTGTTTTACAGATTAACGAAATACGAGGTGTGTTCAAAAAGTATTGCAAATCATAACTGACAGTTTTTTTCGATTGCAGGGGCGTGGTGCATCATGAGTTCTTGCCACAGGGAAGAACGGTCAATAAGGAATATTACCTGCAAGTTATGCGCAATTCGCGCGATGCAATCCGCCAGAAACGCCAGGATTTGTGGAAGAACAAAAATTGGCTTTTGCAGCACGATAACGCCCCCGCTTACACACATCGTTGCTTGTGCGCGACTTTTTGGCCAAAAATAACACACTAATGATGCCGCAGCCACCGTATTCCCCAGATCTGGCCGCCTGTGACTTTTTCTTGTTCCCTAAACTGCAGAGGCCCATGAAAGGACGACGTTACGCTTCTCTTGACGAGATAAAGACGGCATCGAAGAAGGAGCTGAAGAAGATAAAAAAATGAAAGGTTTCGAAGATTAGAAAAACCGTTGGCACAAGTGTACTCGTATAATATCTCATGGGGATTACTTTGAAGGGGACAAAATAGATATTCATGAATAAATAAATAATTTTTGAAAAAACACAAAATTCGTGATACTTTTTGAACACACTTCGTGGGTATCATTGCGACGATGTCACATACTTTTTTGTTCGTCTATTTCAAGGACGTTTAATTTATTGAAAAATTATTATCTTTTAACTTATGTTAAAAAACTAAATATAAATAGATATTTGATAAAAATAGCGAAGAAACTTCAGATGCTTTATTTTTATCTTCCACACTAGAACATTATTTAATAGAAAATATTTTTAAACGCTTTCGAAATAGGCTCCTGAGCGAAACACAAGCGTGACAATGTATAATTAAATTTTCCCATATTTTTGTTATTAGCCTTGGTTGGATGGCCTTAAGTTCCTTATGCGAATTTTGGTCTTGCTCTATCAACGACAAAATTTAAAAATTTAGAGCTACTCGCAAGTAACCTTTGCACTTTTTTCGTCATCTGCTGTTTCTTTGATGCCAATAAGAAGATTTTTAAACACTCTTTCTATAACATTTTTGGTTTTATTATCTTTGAGAGAAATGACTCGCATGTGGCTAGTTTTTGATGTATCTCAATCTTCATCGAATACTTTGTACCAATCGAAAACTTGTGTTCAGGCTCAAAAAGAAACCCTTAAACACGACTGCAATATTTTCATGATTCAATAATCACAATGACTCAAAACTTTACAGAGTACACTAGTAGTTAAGGTTTTTTAGTTTCATAATAAGGATTGCCAGACACACTTTTCGCCTATTAAACAAATAGCTGCCATATTCACACTAATGGATATATGTACATTCAATATATTGAGATCAAACTTCGCATGGACATAATAATAAAAGTTGAACCAAACTCGAAAAAGTCTATCTTTAATCAGATGTTATGACTGGGTTCATTTCAGTCACGATAACTCGATAATCAAGAGAGCGATATTGTATACTTTACGCCTTTTATATGTTCGCTTTCCTCTTGGTATTTCTGTTCCTTCTATTATACAAGTATAATCGCTCTTAACATGACAAACATCTCTGATGCCACCTACTGAAAAATTTACCTTATGACCAATATAAAAGTATACATAAATATCGCGAACATTACCCGGAATGGCTTACAATAACTTCTCCGTCAAATGAGGCGTACCTATCAGTTTTTACCACAAATGTAGGAACAAATTAATTTTTTATTAAAAGTAGTGTACTTAGTACCAGAGTTTTTACTTATTCACCCCCTCATTTAGAAAATCGACCTGTATCTAATCCTGCTTTACGGGACTACTATATACAATCATGATTAACAAACTTTTATTTCTTGGACAAATCCCTTTAGAGCTCTACCGACACTGTAAAAAAAGACGATATGATGACCTTATCCACTTCCCATATAACAGTACTATTAAAAGCTACTAAAGGAGCGATAAATCAATAACTGAATTGGCCAGAGACATCAAATTTTACACCAGAAGGGTTAATAGGAGCCGGGGTAATTGGACAATTGGCATGGTACTGCCCACCTTTAAGTAAAATATCATTCTTATGCCACAGTGCGAAAAAGGACCGCAATCCGACTGCAACCATGCCTACTTCCCTTATAATGAAATTTTGAATTCCATTTGAATATTATTGATTTTTTACCACAAAATCGGTCAATGTGCGAGATATATATTTGAAGTTCAGGGATAATCGTTTTCTAACAACAGTATGAGGTTTGACAATTAAGTAATGAGACTGATTTCATTGCCGCGCTAGTGGGAAACCTGTGACCTTAAAATTCCCTATCTCTTTTTTCGGCATCCCTCCTCTTTTAATTGATTGACCATCGCTCTAGCTTATTTAGTTCGCAGTGCTCGTCACAAAAATGGAAAAACGAAATCAAGAGCAACGCGTTCCGATAAAATTTTGCGCCAGATTGGGCGAAACAGCTTAGGAAACATACGCTAAAATTGTAAAAGTGTATGGTGATAGTGCTCTTGGTCGTGCCCAGGTGTTTCGATGCCACAAAGAGTTTAAGGAGGGGCGTGAAAGTGTAGAAGACGAGGCGCGGAGTGGGAGACCAGTCGAGGTGCGCACTGTCGCGAATACGCAGGGGGGTCGGGGAATTCGTTTCACCGGGGAGAACTGTGAATCAAGTCTTCTATTGTCAAGTACTCGAAAGATTGCGAAAACGAGTCAACATGGTGCGCCCAGACATCGCTCGTAACTGGATCCTTCATCACGACAACTCGCCGTGCGACACCGCCCTCAGCGTGTCCCAGTATTTAGCCTTATTCGCCCGACATGTCGGTGGTCGATTACGGACATCCAAGCGGCCATGACGAGGGTACTCGCGGACATCCCAGTCGAAGCGTTCCAGAAATGTTACTAAGCATGGAAAACGCGCTGGAATCGCTGTATAGCTGCTCAAGTGGACTACTTTGGAGGGGATGGCAGAGTTGTAGAATAACTTTCAAATGTACAGATTTTATGGAATCAGTCTCATTACCTAATTGTCATACCTCGTATGTCTGTGTGTCAAAAATGAGTTTCATCGGACCAATACTTATTTTAGCTGCCATATAACCAACGAAACGATTTTCAAACTTCCGGGTGACTTTATACCGCATAGACATACATATATGCCTGCATGTGAGTTATATCAATGCAAATGAGAGAAGGTGTTTTACTGCTAACAGTGTATATTTGGGTCTAAAATGGATAAAATTGAGCGAAAACTTGACCTTGCATCGATATAATAAACATATTCATGTGATTGGTGATGGTATGTGACGATGATAATGAATTTCAGGGAACTCTATATTAGTATGTGTCATGTAAATAATATCTCGTATTGACAAAAATAGATACAATTGGGTTTATTTTCGATCTTTTAAGAAACAATATATCGTTTAAGTCGGTCAGTGTAAATGAGTTTGATGTATATATGTTAGGTTGATTCAAAAAAAAAAAAAGGTTTTTTTTCGTTTGGTACTCAGCAAAATAGGTTCCTAGACACCTTTACGAAAGCCTCTCCAAGCATGAGTTCTTAATTGTAAAGGGAAGGTCTTCCTACATTCATTTTTCTATTTTTTCTTATTATCGGATAGAAAAATTTATATCTCTCTACTTGAAAAAATATCTTGTTCCTTGGATTTTGTAGGAAATTGAATGCTCTTCAAAAAAGGTTGCCACGATTTTTTCGTAAACCCAACCATTTAAAAAATATTAACAGTTAAAGTTTTATTATTTTTCGGAAAATTTTTTATTTCTTATGAATTTCATAACTCAATGAAAAAAAAATTATTATGAATGACGAAACTCATAGTTTTGTAGGAAATTTACTGCTATATAAAAATGGTCTCATATGATTTTTCGATTAAGTTAAGCGTTTACGAGATATTCATCGTCAAACACCAATGCATACTAAGGGGGATCAAAAAAAAAATTTTTTTTTCGTTTGGTACTCTGAAACATAGGTTCCTAGGCACCTCTAAAAAAGCCTCTCGAAAAACCTTACTCCGGGACCATCGACTTTAGGGAAAAATTTTTGGGAAGAATCTTTATTTGCGGGCTTATAAAATCAAACTCGTGCCTGAACTGCAGTCGAACTATTATCAAGCGCGTCGAATGTTCGGCGAATGGGCACGAAATTAGTTGCCCACCGATCTCGATTTTCACAAGAATATTTTGTGCAGCGATAATCCTACTTTTGGTTGAATGGATATGTTAACAAATTGAGTTAACACAGATTGATGTTAATCTACGGGCCATTGTTTAGACTACTTTAGATTTCTTTTCCTCAAAAAGGTATTGCTTATTTCTTTAAAAACTAAGCCAGTCATAATGTTGCAGTCAATGGGGAACGCTATCAAGCCATAATTTATACTTTTTTAATATCTGAATTTGATCCTGTTGATGTGGACGAATTTTGGCCTTAACAATATGGTGCGGCATGCCACACAGCCAGCGAAATAAACAATTTATTGAAGGAAGCTTTTCGTGAGCGCATAGTTCGATTTAACACCGCTGGGCTATGTATTAAACCCGAGACTTTTATTTGTGCAGTATTGTTTTATCGTATCCATCCGTTTATTTTAAGTTAATATTATAGATAGTTTCATAGTGAGGCTTTTAGCTGAAACCTTAAATGGTCTCTGAACACCAGCGGTGCACTTGTTTCTAAAATATCATATAAATTAAATTTTATCAAGCAACAATGCTTCTGTACATATCATGAAAAATGAGGGGTCTTTCTGAAGCTTTAGCCTGTAGTGCCATAGTACAATATGATAAGACCCCGACAATATAATTTCAAAATATATACTATACGTACAGTCTTCACGATCAGATAAAATAATCTTGAATATATAAACACCAGCGATTTGATAAACTTGACTCTAATCTGTGCGGACTTCCAAAGCTAATTTTTTATTACCACAACTCTGTTATTACCAAATGAACCGAGAGTATCATTTAGACATGCTTCTTCTTGTTTTTATAATTTTCAGTGAGTGAAGTTTGTTTTTGTTTTTGCACAACTATTAATTTCCAACGAAATGGAAAAATACGCTTGGGACTAACGCTAAATGAAATAAATCACACAACAACAACAAATGCGACATAAGCAATGGGAGCAACAGAAGTCTACAATGACAGAAGAAAAATGCACCCAAAAGTGGTCAGCTAAGCGACCGATCAACCAGATCGACCAACCAACCATTGCACCAAACTGACGAACCAAGTGAGGAAACCAACAAACACAGCGACTGTCACAATTGCAGCCGAAGCAAGATGTTGCATGCAATTTGGAAGTGCGCAGCAGCAGCAGCAGCACCAGCCATCAGGTGGAGTCGGGCGGCAGTGTAGCGTTGGAGTCGCATTGCGTTGATCGTTTGCCACCTAATTTGGGCATTAATTGCTGGTGTGTGCGCGCTCACGACTAAATTCTCGAAATACCCAAAAGGCATAACTGAAGCTCATAAATTACAAAAATTGCAAGCGACAGACGCATGCGCGCCAACTAGACAAAGTCACATAGACAGGCGATCGCAACGCCAAAGGGGCACGCGGGAAGCGCTTTCAATAAAATTTAAAGAAATAGATGGGCGCGCACCGAATGCAAGCCGCTGATGATATTTAATATAATAAATGTGCCAAAACAACAACAAAAACTCTATACAAATATGTCTTAAGAAAATTAACGCAACAACAATGAGCAGCAAAAATGGCATTGGCGTGTTAAGCGCGTCGAAGTCGGCAAAGTTCGTGCAGAAAAAATCAATAACCGTTCGACCGCATAGATCACTTCGCATTTACTAGATTGTTGGCGTACGCGCCATATACGATCTAGTCGGTGCCGCCTTCGCCGTATCACACGCACACACGGTTGAAAACATCCAACAGCCTTCATAGTGATCACTGTGCGCTTGTGGCTGCTAGTATCGATCAGTGGACATATACACCAACGCTGTTCATGCAGCAGCAACAATCACAAGTCGAGCAAACGTTTAAGCAGTTTTTGGTGTTGCCACATATGGCACAAACTATCACTTTAACTGCTGCGCTTGCCACTGTTGCTGATCGTTGCCCAGCGCTTGGTGATCACTGATCAGTGATCGGTAAACGATCAGCAGCAATCACAGCAACGCGTCTGACCAACTCAAGCCTAGAGTGAGTTGTAGCAGCTTATGGTCATGCGCACTGTTGCGCCCGCTGCACTGATGCAATCTGCGCTCGTCCGCAGCTGGTGACCATTTGCGGGCAAAGATGATCGATGAGCAATGGCGCGATCAACGTAAATGCTTGATTACCTACGCCGCCTACTCCGCCATTCACTGCTTGCAGAAATGTAACAGCAGCGTGTGCGTGATGCGCAAAAAGAAGGTTAAAAACATTTTTAAGTCATCAACATACAAACATACAAAGTTGTGATCATTCTGATCGTACTAAAGGTTTTTATCGCCCGCGGTATGCTATGATTTATGATTAAATGAAATGATATTGCTGAAGTCGCATTTGGAATTAGATTGCAAAGAAATCGGCGTATATTGACATGATCGTTTTAATCTACAATCACTATTAACTGCTGATGATCGCTGTCGATCGACTGACAGGTGCTGCAAGGCTATAAGAAGCAAAGGCTGCTTTTTCTTTTGCTATAAGAAAGAAAGTTCTTTAGCTGTTTTGGAGATGATGACATAAGAGTGAATTTATTTCTATACTTCCTCATTTGAAAGGCTTCAATGAATCAAGAGATCAGGTGTAATATTCATGAAATTATTTGATTTGAAATAAAAATACAAACAAAGGCAAGCAGAGGAACGAAAGAAAAGGTTAGGAAAGGAAAAAAGCAAATGGAGAGGAAAAGGAAAGGAAACGAAAGATAAGAAGAGCAAATAAAATAAAAGAAAAAAAATAATAAAGGAAAGGAAAGAAAAGAAAAGAAAGGAGAAGAAAAAAGTAGAAAAAAGAAAAAAAAAAGAAATAAAAAGAGAAGAAAAAAAAAAAAAAAAAGAAAAAAAATAAAAGAAAAACAAGAAAAGAAAAGAAAAGAAAAGAAAAGAAAAGAAAAGAAAAGAAAAGAAAAGGAAAGAAAAGGAAAGAAAAGAAAAGAAAAGATAAGGAAAGAAAAGAAAAGAAAAGACAAACAAAGAAAAGAAAAGAAAAGAAAAGAAAAGGAAAGAAAAAAAGAAAAGAAAAAAAATATAAAAAAAACAAGAAAAGAAAAGAAAATAAAAGAAAAAAGATAATAAAGGAAAGGAAAGAAAATAAAAAACAAGAAAGGAAAAGAAAAAAGTAGAAAAAAAAGAAAAGAAAAGAAAAGAAAAGAAAAGAAAAGAAAAGAAAAGAAAAGGAAAGGAAAGGAAAGGAAAGGAAAGGAAAGGAAAGGAAAGAAAAGAAAAGATAAGGAAAGAAAGGAAAAGATAAGAAAAGAAAAAAAAAGAAAAGAAAAGAAAAGAAAAAAAGAAAAGAAAAAAGAGAAGAGAAGAAAAAAAGAAAAGAAAAGTGAAGAAAGGCAAATAGAAAGAAAGGACGGGTTTGAAAAGTAATGGAAATAAAAGAAAAGATCGGAAAGGATGGAAAAATAAGACAAAGAAAAGATAATGCAGGGATTCGGGAGCAGAGAAAGAAAGGAAAGAAGAAGAGTGGAAAGTACGAATGAAGAACAATATAGGATATGAAATGAAAGAGAGACAGGAAAATAAATCAATAAATAAAAGGAGGTGAAAGGATAGAAAAATAAAAGAAGGAAAGGAAAAAAGGGAAAGGGTGAAGGCGGGATACAGAAGAGACCTACAGGTTTTGTCCGGAAATTAATAGGATTGAGTTGATTTAAAATGAATTATTGAATTAATTGTTCCAATTCTCTAAAAACTTTCAAAATATGCTCTTTCTGCGTCGAGGCAGCGCTGCCAGTGCTATTTGCAAGCATTGAAGGCGTCGCGAAAGGCATTCAACGGAAAAGCCGTGAGAGCCGAGGTGTATGCTGCGTAGATCCAATTTCATCGGCCTTTTCAGTCAAGAAAAAAAGGTCCGGGCCGGGCGGCTGCGGAAGTGTTGCGATGCCGGCCTCGATTAGGTAGCTGTTCACAAGAAAGGCGGTGTAAGCCGGGACGTTGTCGTGGTGCAACTTCCAATCGGCTACGATTTCCTGTCGGACCCAATTGACCCTTTGCTTGAGTCTCTTAAGAACATCCACGTAAAACTTGGCGTTGATGGTTTGTCTAGGAGGAACAAATCCACGGTGTACGATGCCTTGATCATATCAAACGTCTCTGTCGCAGATTTACCGAGTTTCACACAGAATTGAATCGAGTACCTCTGCTCTAAAGAATCCTGCATTTTCGGCTTGCACTACACACAAAAAGACGTGGCGCGAAAATGTTTGTCCTGACTCTCCAGCTGCTCGGAGACAAATGACACGCCGCTTGTTCGTTAGCAAGGAACGTCACCTACCGAATCCAGTCGGTGCGTGAATGCTGCGAAGTACAGTCGCGGCGGAAGAAAATCAGTCCTCTTACTTTCCGGGCTTTCCCAGTATGAAACAAAAACAAGAAAAAACGTTAACTTCGGTTGCACCGAAGCTAAATACCCTTCACAGGTGCATTTCTGTTAGTAACTATGTGTCCAGTTTGTATAGAAGCTATATGCTATAGTTAACCGATCTGAACAATTTCTTCGGATATTACATTTTTGCCTCAGAAAATAATATATACCAAATTTCGTGAATATATCTTGTCAAATGTGAAAGTTTTCCATACAAGAACTTGATTCCGATCGTTCAGTTTGTATGGCAGCTATATGCTATAGTTAACCGATCTGAACAATTTCTTCGGAGACTACATTTTTGCCTTAGAAAATATTATATACCAAATTTCGTGAATATATCTTGTCAAATGTGAAAGTTTTCCATACAAGAACTGGATTCCGATCGTTCAGTTTGTATGGCAGCTATATGTTATAGTTAACCGATCTGAACAATTTTCTCGGATATTACATTTTTTCCCTAGAAAATAATCCATACCAAATTTGGTGAAGATACATTGTCAAATGCGAAAGTTTCCCATATGAGAACTTGATTCCGATTGTTCAGTTTATATGGCAGCTATATGCTATAGTGGTCCGATATCGGCCGTTCCGACAAATGAGCAGCTTCTTGAAGAGAAAATGACGTTTGCAAAATTTCAAAAGGATATCTTAAAAACTGAGGGACTAGTTCGTATATATACAGACAGACGGACAGACGGACAGACGGACAGACGGACAGCAGACGGACATGGCTAAATCGACTCAGCTCAACATCCTGATCATTTATATATATACTTTATAGGGTCTCCGACGCTTCCTTCTGGGTGTTACAAACGTCGTGACAAAGTTAATATACCCTGTTCAGGGTATAATAATTTACGAAAAACGAGAAAAAAATTAAGGAAGCCTATTTATTCGGAGAAAGTAGAATGGCATACGAGTATAGGAAATAAGAGAATCAAATATGAAAAAGAAACGAAAGTATTTCTCTATTAAACAACGAAACACAAAAAAAACAACAATGGTAAAGAGAAATATGAATCTGTCGATCATCATAATGTCCATTGTAGTACTCAGGCCAATTAATGATAACCGTTATTTTTTACTTTCGATAATGCTACAAATCTTCGACCAAGAGGCCATGCTACTGGCATTGCACTTGCTTAGCACAACACAATAATAACGCCTAACGGTTTTTATTACAAATTTATTGTTGGTTGTTTATTTGCCAAAAATATTTGAAAAAAAGTTTACACCGATTTTGTGGCAAAAAAAGGTAAAGGAAAACAATGCGCTCTCGTCAATAAAATTCACAAGTTCCGCGACTTGATTTACTGCAAATGATGTAGCGCATTCATTCAAGTCGTTAATGTCAGACGGCACAGTGCTTTATGAAGTGACGGTTGTGGCAAGAATAGTGTGTATATTGGCGCTGCTGCCAAGCTGTCTGCCGCACTCTTGTTGCTGCAGCTTGCTTGCAACACTGCTTGTTGCCGACGCGCTGCTATTGTGTACAGAGCAACATATATCTACGTTTGCTTGTGTGTATATATGTCAGTTTATGTTGCGCACTGCCTATCGACAGTTCCGCCACCTTTGTCGCAGCAGTCAAGGGACCGCATATTGTTCACTCTACACTTATTTGCGGCAAAATACATCAAATGTTGACATGTCAGTGAAAAGTGCAATTTTTTGTTGCACTTGCAATGCGCGCTCAACACTGTTATTATGAATATGCGGCCTGCTGCAGCGTCTATTGTGACGCGCGGCAAGTATGAGGGCGCATTTTTTGCTTGCCCCAAATGCTGTTGACGATTATTATTTATATGCCTTTGGCTTACGTTTTTCTTTTACTCTATTTTTTGCTGCCTATATGTTGCACCAGCGCGTGCAACAGCAATCTAGATCAGCTGTTTGCGTACTTCTGCTTGCCAAGGCGCATTGTATTGACCGGCGCGCGCGCGCGTACGTTTCAATTTCCTAATGTTTTCAAACGCGCTCGTCGCTTTTCAGTCGCCTGAGATTTATGTTAGCGTTATTAGCAATAAATCATGCCGTTATATGGGCAAGCCAAAGTGCGCAGCCTAGCTGTGCAACAGCATGTAGCTAGCGCGCACATTCGCAACACAAGCCATTTGGGCAGCGCGCGCAATAAAGACGTAGGCATAGCGCGCTAGCGACCAACTGCACACATACACACACATGCATATATACAAACATACATTTAAGTGTATGCAAGTGCGCGCAGCTTCTTATCGCCAACGATTTAAATACAAATCACGTACGCGTTGCTTGCCGCCATCGTCGCGCCTGCTTACAACATTTCGCAAGCGCAACGCTGTGGCGGAGAAAGGCCTATTAGCCACTTAGTCGTCGAAACAAATCGAAATGTGGACGCTCAGCAGCTTTTATGTTACACATGTACGCAGTAAGTGGTGTACCAGCTGTGCGCCTGCTGCTCGCATCGCCATCGCATCCTTTTGGTGTGATAATGTGCGTTTTATTTGAAAAATTATATTTTATGAAAATCATCAGCAACGCCAACAACTCCAGCGTAGAGTGTGTACGCAATCGCACTTTTTACGCCTTCGCT
>JAPZAG010000805.1:0-51383 GCA_027475135.1 Bactrocera correcta | reverse complement strand
ACAAAAGCCTTAACGGCATAACGGCAGTGCATTTAGAAGAATTCCGTAAGCTTATATTTAGGTATAAAGTCGATATTGTTGTATATACACATTTAGCAATCGATATCGAAATGCTTCAAATCATTAGTTTAACATATTTAAGTTAATTATCCTTCTATAACATATTGAAGTTGATAAAAAGCCATGGCGGCATAGCGACAGTACATTTGCAAGAATTCCGTAATCTTATATTTATGTAGAAAGTCGATTTTCTTGTATATACACATTTAGCAATCGACACCGAAATGCTTCAAACCATTAGTTTAACATATTTAAGTTAATTAACCCTCCTTATCTTACTGAAGTCTACAAACGCCTTAACGGCATAACGGCAAAGCATTTAGAAGAATTACGTAATCTTATATTTAGGTATAAAGTCGTTTTTCTTGTATATAATCATTTAGCAATCTATATCGAAATGCTTCAAATCATTAGTTTAACATATTTAAGTTAAGGAACCTACTTTAACGCACTGAAGTTAACACAAAGCCATGGCGGCATAACGGCAGTGCATGTAGAAGAATTCCGTAATCTTATATTTAGGTATAAATTCGAATTTTTTTTATATACACATTTAGCAATCGATATCGAAATGCTTCAAATCATTAGTTTAACATATTTAAGTTAATTAACCTTCTTTAACGAACAGAAGTTAACATAAAGCCATAACGGCATAACGGCAGTGCATTTAGAAGAATTCCGTAATCTTATATTTAGGTATAAAGTCGATTTTCTTGTATATACACATTTATCAATCGATATCGAAATGCTTCAAATCATTAGTTTAACATATTTAAGTTAATTAACACTCTTTATCTTACTGAAGTCTACAAACGCCTTAACGTCATAACGGCAAAGCATTTAGAAGAATTACGTAATCTTATATTTAGGTATAAAGTCGATTTTCTTGTATATACTCATTTAGCAATCGATATAGAAATGCTTCAAATCATTAGTTTGACATATTTAAGTTAACAAACCTAATTTAACGCACTGAAGTTAACACAAAGCCATGGCGGCATAACGGCAGTGCATGTAGAAGAATTCCGTAATCTTATGTTTAGGTATAAATTCGATTTTTTTGTATATACACATTTAGCAATCGATACCGAAATGCTTCAAATCATTAGTTTAAAAAATTTAAGTTAATTAACCTTCTTTAACGTATTGAAGTTGATATAAAGCCATGGCGGCATAACGACAGTACATTTGGAAGAATTCCGTAATCTTATATTTAGGTATAAAGTCGATTTTGTTGTATATATGCATTTAGCAATCAATTTCGAAAATCTTCAACTTATTAGTTTGACATATTTAAGTTAATTAACCTTCTTTAACGTATTAAAGGGTGATATAAAGCCATGGCGACATAACGACAGTACATTTGGAAGAATTCCGTAATCTTATATTTATGTATGAAGTCGATTTTCTTGTACATATGCATCAAGCAATCGATTTAGAAATGCTTCAAATCATTAGTTTAACATATTTAAGTTAATTAACCATCTTTAACGTATTGAAGGTGAAATAAAGCCATGGCGCCATAACGACAGTAGTTTAGAAGAATTCCGTAATCTTATATTTAGGTATAAAGTCGATTTTCTTGTATATACTCATTTAGCAATCGATATCGAAATGCTTCAAATCATTAGTTTAACATATTTAAGTTAATAAACCTTCTTTAACGAACGGAAAGTGGCATAAATCCATGGCGGCATAACTGCAGTGCATTTGAATAGTTCCGTTATCTTATATTTAGGTATAAAGTCGCTTTTCTTGTATATACTCATTTAGCAATCGATTTAGAAATGCTTCAAATCATTAGTTTGACATATTTAAGTTAAAAAAACCTACTTTAAACCGAAGTTAACACAACGCCATGGCGGCATAACGGCAGTGCATGTAGAAGAAATCCGTAATCTTATAATTAGGTATTAAGACGAATTTGTTGTATATATGCATTTAGCAATCGATTTCGAAAATCTTCAAATCATTAGTTTAACATATTTAAGTTAATAAAGTTTCTTTAACGTATTGAAGGTGATATAAAGCCATGGCGACATAACGACAGTGCATGTAGAAGAATTCCGTAATCTTATATTTAGGTATTAAGTCGATTTTCTTGTATATACTCATTTAGCAATCGATATAGAAATGCTTCAAATCATTAGTTTAACATATTTAAGTTAACAAACCTACTTTAACGCACTGAAGTTAACACAAAGCCATGGCGGCATAACGGCAGTGCATGTAGAAGAATTCCGTAATCTTATGTTTAGGTATAAATTCGATTTTTTTGTATATACACATTTAGCGTAATCTTATATTTAGGTATAAAGTCGATTTTGTTGTATATAGGCATTTAGCAATCGATTTCGAAAATCTTCAACTCATGAGTTCAACATATTTAAGTTAATTAACCTTCTTTAACGTATTGAAGGTGATATAAAGCCATGGCGACATAACGACAGTACATTTGGAAGAATTCCGTAATCTTATATTTATGTATGAAGTCGATTTTCTTGTACATATGCATCTAGCAATCGATTTAGAAATGCTTCAAATCATTAGTTTAACAACCTAGTTTAACAAACCTACTTTAACGTACTGAAGTTTACACAAAGCCGCATAACATCTTATATTTAGGTATAAATTCGATTTTTTTATATATACACATTTAGCAATCGATATCGAAATGTTTCAAATCATTAGTTTAACATATTAAGTTAATAAACATTTTTTAGCTTAATGAGGTCTACATAAAGCCTTAACGGTATAACGGCAGTGCATGTAGAAGAATTCCGTAATCTTATATTTAGGTATAAATTCGATTTTTTTGTATATACCAATTTAGCAATCGATATCGAAATGCTTCAAATCATTAGTTTAACATATTTAAGTTAACAAACCTACTTTAACGCACTGAAGTTTACACAAAGCCATGGCGGCATAACGGCAGTGCATGTAGAAGAGTATTCTTATATTTAGGTATAAATTCAATTTTTTTGTATATACACATTTAGCAATCGATATCGAAATGCTTCAAATCATTAGTTTAACAAATTTAAGTTAATTAACCTTCTTTAACGTATTGAAGTTGATATAAAGCCATGGCGGCATAACGACAGTACATTTGGAAGAATTCCGTAATCTTATATTTAGGTATAAAGTCGATTTTGTTGCATATGTGCATTAAGCAATCAATTTCGAAAATCTTCAAATCATTAGTTTAACATATTTAAGTTAATTAACATTCTTTAACGTATTGAAGGTGATATAAAGCCATGGCGACATAACGACAGTACATTTGGAAGAATTCCGTAATCTTATATTTAGGTATGAAGTCGATTTTCTTGTACATATGCATTTAGCAATCGTTTTTGAAATGCTTCAAATCATTAGTTTAACATATTTAAGTTAACAAACCTACTTTAACGCACTGAAGTTTACACAAAGCCATGGCGGCATAATATCTTATATTTAATTATAAATTCGATTTTTTTGTATATACACATTTAGCAATCGATATCGAAATGTTTCAAATCATTAGTTTAACATATTAAGTTAATAAACATTTTTTAGCTTAATGAGGTCTACATAAAGCCTTAACGGTATAACGGCAGTGCATTTAGAAGAACTCCGTAATGTTATAATTTTATATTTAGGTATAAAGTCGATTTTGTTGTATTTACACATTTAGCAGTCGATATCGAAATGCTTCAAACCATTAGTTTAACATATTTAAAATAATTAATCTTCTTTAACGTATTGAAGTTGATACAAACCATGGCGGCATAACAACAGTACATTTGGAAGAATTCCGTAATCTTATATTTAGGTATAAAGTCGATTTTCTTGTATATACACATTTAGCAATCGATACCGAAATGCTTCAAATCATTAGTTTAACATATTTAAGTTAAATTACCATTTTTAACCTACCGAAGGTGACATGAAGCCATGGCGGCATAACGGCAGTGCAAGTAGAAGAACTCCGTAATTTTATATTTAGGTATAAAATCGATTTTGTTGTATAAACAAATTTAGCAATCACTATCGAAATGCTTCAAATCATATTTAAGTTAATTAACCCTCTTTGTCTTACTTAAGTCTACGTAAAGCCTTACCGGCATAACGGCAGTGCATTTAGAAGAATTACGTAATCTTATATTTAGGTATAAAGTCGATTTTCTTGTATATACTCATTTAGCAATCGACATCGAAATGCTTCAAATCATTATTTTAACATATTTAAAATAGTAAGGCTTCTTTAACGCACTGAAGTTAATATAAAGCCATGGCGGTATAACGGCAGTGCATGTAGAAGAATTCCGTAATCTTATGTTTAGGTATAAATTCGATTTTTTTGTATATACACATTTAGCAATCGATATCGAGATGCTTCAACTCATTAGTTTAACATTTTTAAGTTAATTAACCTTCTTTAACGTATTGAACGCTTTATAGCCATGGCGGCATAACGGCAGTGCATGTAGAAGAATTCCGTAATCTTATATTTAGGTATAAAGTCGATTTTCTTGTATATACACATTTAGCAATCGATATCGAAATGCTTCAAATCATTAGTTTAACATATAAAGTTAATAAACATTTTTTAGCTTAATGAGGTCTACATAAAGCCTTAACGGTATAACGGCAGTGCATTTAGAAGAACTCCGTAATGTTATGATTTTATATTTAGGTATAAAGTCGATTTTGTTGTATTTACATATTTAGCAGTCGATATCGAAATTAGTTTAACATATTTAAAATAATTAACCTTCTTTAACGTATGGAAGTTGATACAAACCATGGCGGCATAACGACAGTACATTTGGAAGAATTCCGTAAACTTATATTTAGGTATAAAGTCGATTTTCTTGTATATACACATTTAGCAATCGATATCGAAATACTTCAAATCATTAGTTTAACATATTTAAGTTAATTAACCTTCTTTATCTTACTAAAGTCTACAAAAGCCTTAACGGCATAACGGCAGTGCATTTGGAAGAATTCCGTAATCCTATATTTAGGTACATAGTCGATTTTCTTGTATATACTCATTTAGCAATCGATATCGAAATGCTTCAAATCATTAGTTTAACATATTTAAGTTAATAAACCTTCTTTAACGAACTGAAGTTGGCATAAATCCATGGCGGGATAACTGCAGTGCATTTAGAATAATTCCATAATCTTATATTTAGGTATAAAGTCTATTTTCTTGTATATACACATTTAGCAATCGATATCGAAATGCTTCAAATCATTAGTTTAACATATTTAAGTTAATTAACCTTCTTTATCTTACTGAAGTTTACATAAAGACATAACGATATAACGGCAGTGCATTTGAAGAGTTCCGTAATCTTATATTTAGGTATAAAGTCGCTTTTCTTGTATATACTCATTTAGCAATCGATATCGAAATGCTTCAAATCATTAGTTTGACATATTTAAGTTAATAAACCTTCTTTAACTAACTGAAGTTGATATAAAAGTCGATTTTGTTGTATATACACATTTAGCAATCGATATCGAAATGCTTCAAATCATTAGTTTAACATATTTAAGTTAATTATCCTTCTATAACATATTGAAGTTGATAAAAAGCCATGGCGGCATAGCGACAGTACATTTGCCAGAATTCCGTAATCTTATATTTAGGTAGAAAGTCGATTTTCTTGTATATATGCATTAAGTAATCGATTTCAAAATGCTTCAAATAACTGGTGTAACATATCAAATTTAATAAACCTTCTTAAACGAACTGAAGTTAAAATGAAGCCATAACGGCATAACGGCATTGCATTTGGAAGAATTCCGTAATTTTATATTTAGGTATAAAGTCGATTTTCTTGTATATACACATTTGGCAATCGATACCGAAATGCTTCAAATCATTAGTTTAACATATTTAAGTTAATTAACCCTCTTTATCTTACTGAAGTCTACAAACGCCTTAACGGCATAACGGCAAAGCATTTAGAAGAATTACGTAATCTTATATTTAGGTATAAAGTCGATTTTCTTGTATATAATCATTTAACAATCTATATCGAAATGCTTCAAATCATTAGTTTAACATATTTAAGTTTACGAACCTACTTTAACGCACTGAAGTTAACACAAAGCCATGGCGGCATAACGGCAGTGCATGTAGAAGAATTCCGTAATCTTCTATTTAGGTATAAATTCGATTTTTTTGTATATACACATTTAGCAATCGATATCGAAATGCTTCAAATCATTAGTTTAACATATTTAAGTTAATTAACCTTCTTTAACGAACAGAAGTTAACATAAAGCCATAACGGCATAACGGCAGTGCATTTAGAAGAATTCCGTAATCTTATATTTAGGTATAAAGTCGATTTTCTTGTATATACACATTTAGCAATCGATACCGAAATGCTTCAAATCATTAGTTCAACATATTTAAGTTAACAAACCTACTTTAACGTACTGAAGTTTACACAAAGCCATGGCGGCATAAGATCTTATATTTAGGTATAAATTCGATTTTTTTGTATATACACATTTAGCAATCGATATCGAAATGCTTCAAATCATTAGTTTAACATATTAAGTTAATAAACATTTTTTAGCTTAATGAGGGCTTCATAAAGCCTTAACGGTATATCGGCAGTGCGTTTAGAAGAACTCCGTAATGTTATAATTTTATATTTAGGTATAAAGTCGATTTTCTTGTATATACACATTTAGCAATCGATATCGAAAATCTTCAACTCATTAGTTTGACATATTTAAGTTAATTAACCTTCTTTAACGTATTGAAGTTGATACAAACCTTGGCGGCATAACGACAGTACATTTGGAAGAATTCCGTAATCTTATATTTAGGTATAAAGTCGATTTTGTTCTATATATGCATTTAGCAATCGATTTCGAAAATCTTCAACTCATTAGTTTGACATATTTAAGTTAATTAACCTTCTTTAACGTATTGAAGTTGATACAAACCTTTGCGGCATAACGACAGTACATTTGGAAGAATTCCGTAATCTTATATCTAGGTATAAAGTGGATTTTCTTGTATATACACATTTCACAATCGATATCGAAATGCTTCAAATCATTAGTTTAACATATTTAAGTTAATTAACCATCTTTAAGTTATTGAAGGTGAAATAAAGCCATGGCGCCATAACGACAGTCATTTGGAAGAATTCCGTAATCTTATATTTAGGTATAAAGTCGATTTTCTCGTATATATGCATTTAGAAATCGATATCGAAATGCTTCAAATCATTAGTTTAACTTATTTAAGTTAATTAACCATCTTTAACGTATTGAAGGTGAAACAAAGCCATGGCGCCATAACGACAGTAATTTGGAAGAATTCCGTAATCTTATATTTAGGTATAAAGTCGATTTTCTCGTATATATGCATTTAGAAATCGATATCGAAATGCTTCAAATCATTAGTTTAACATATTTAAGTTAATTAACCATCTTTAACGTATTGAAGGTGAAATAAAGCCATGGCGCCATAACGAAAGTCATTTGGAAGAATTCCGTAATCTTATATTTAGGTATAAAGTCGATTTTCTTGTATATACACATTTAGCAATCGATACCGAAATGCTTCAAATCATTAGTTTAACAAATTTAAGTTAATTAACCTTCTTTAACGTATTGAAGTTGATATAAAGCCATGGCGGCATTACGACAGTACATTTGGAAGAATTCCGTAATCTTATATTTAGGTATAAAGTCGATTTTGTTCTATATATGCATTTAGCAATCGATTTCGAAAATCTTCAACTCATTAGTTTCACATATTTAAGTTAATTAACCTTCTTTAACGTATTGAAGTTGATACAAACCTTGGCGGCATAACGACAGTATATTTGGAAGAATTCCGTAATCTTATATTTAGGTATAAAGTCGATTTTGTTCTATATATGCATTTAGCAATCGATTTCGAAAATCTTCAACTCATTAGTTTGACATATTTAAGTTAATTAACCATCTTTAAGGTATTGAAGGTGAAATGAAGCCATGGCGCTATAACGACAGTAATTTGGAAGAATTCCGTAATCTTATATTTAGGTATAAAGTCGATTTTCTCGTATATATGCATTTAGAAATCGATATCGAAATGCTTCAAATCATTAGTTTAACATATTTAAGTTAATTAACCATCTTTAACGTATTGAAGGTGAAACAAAGCCATGGCGCCATAACGACAGTAATTTGGAAGAATTCCGTAATCTTATATTTCGGTATAAAGTCGATTTTCTCGTATATATGCATTTAGAAATCGATATCGAAATGCTTCAAATCATTAGTTTAACATATTTAAGTTAATTAACCATCTTTAACGTATTGAAGGTGAAATAAAGCCATGGCGCCATAACGAAAGTCATTTGGAAGAATTCCGTATTCTTATATTTAGGTATAAAGTCGATTTTCTTGTATATATGCATTAAGTAATCGAAATCAAAATGCTTCAAATAACTGGTTTAACATATTTAAGTTAATAAACCTTCTTTAACTAACTGAAGTTAACATAAGGCCCTGGCGGAATAACGGCAGTGCATTTTGAAGAATTCCGTTATCCAATGTTTAGGTATAAAGTCAAGTTTCTTGTACTAGCACATTTAGCAATCGATATCGAAATGCTTCAAATCATTAGTTTAACATATTTAAGTTAAATTACCATCTTTAACCTACCGAAGGTGACATAACGGCAGTGCAAGTAGAAGAATTCCGTAATTTTATATTAAGGTATAAAATAGATTTTGTTGTATAAACACATTTAGCAATCACTACCGATATGCTTCAAATCATTAGTTTAACATATTTAAGTTAATTAACCCTCTTTGTCTTACTTAAGTCTACGTAAAGCCTTACCGGCATAACGGCAGTGCATTTAGAAGAATTACGTTATCTTATATTTAGGTATAAAGTCGATTTTCTTGTATATTCTCATTTAGCAATCGACATCGAAATGCTTCAAATCATTATTTTAACATATTTAAGTTAATAAGGCTTCTTTAACGCACTGAAGTTAACATAAAGCCATGGCGGTATAACGGCAGTGCATGTAGAAGAATTCCCTAATCTTATGTTTAGGTATAAATTCGATTTTGTTGTATATACACATTTAGCAATCGATATCGAAATTCTTCAAATCATTAGTTTAACATATTTAAGTTAAATTACCATCTTTAACCTACCGAAGGTGACATAACGGCAGTGCAAGTAGAAGAATTCCGTAATTTTATATTAAGGTATAAAATAGATTTTGTTGTATATACACATTTAGCAATCGATATCGAGATGCTTCATCTCATTAGTTTAACATAGTTAAGTTAATTAACCTTCTTTAACGTATTGAAGTTGATATAAAGCCATGGCGGCATAACGGCAGTGCATGTAGAAGAATTCCGTTATCTTATATTTAGGTATAAAGTCGATTTTCTTGTATATACACATTTAGCAATCGATATCGAAATGCTTCAAATCATTTGTTGAACATATTAAGTTAAAAAACATTTTTTGGCTTACTGAAGTCTACATAAAGCTTTAACGGTACAGCGGCAGTGCATTTAGAAAAATTACGTAATGTTATAATTTTATATTTTGGTATACAGTCGATTTTCATGTATTTGCACATTTAGCAATCGATATCGAAATGCTTCAAACCACTAGTTTAACATATTTAGAATAATTAACCTTCTTTAACGTATTGAAGGTGATACAAAGCCATGGTGGCATAACGACAGTTCATTTTGAAGAAGAGTTCCGTAATCTTATATTTAGGTATAAAGTCGATTTTCTTGTATATACACATTAAGCAATCGATATCGAAATGTTTCAAATCATAAGTTTGACATATTTAAGTTAATTAATCCTTTTTGTCTTACTGAAGTCTACAAAAGCCTTAACGGCATAACGGCAATGCATTTTTAAGAGTTCCGTAAACTTATATTTAGTTATAAAGTCGATTTTGTTGCACATACGTATTTAGCAATCGATAACGAAATGCTTCAAGTCATTAGTTTAACATATTTAAGTTAACATATTTAAGTTACTTAACCCTCTTTTTCTTACTGAAGTCTACAAAAGCCTTAACGGCATAACGGCAATGCAATTTTAAGAGTTCCGTAAACTTATATTTAGGTATAAAGTTGATTTTCTTGTATATACACATTTAGCAATCGACATCGAAATGTTTCAAATCATTAGTTTGACATATTAAAGTTAATTAACCATCTTTAACATATTGAAAGTGAAATAATCCATGGCGCCATAACGACAGTAGTTTGGAAGAATTCCGTAATCTTAAATTTAGGCATAAAGTCGATTTTCTTGTAGAAACAAATTTTGCAATCGATATCGAAATGCTTCAAATAACTGGTTTAGCATATTTAAGTTAATTAACCTTCTTTATCTTACTGAAGTTTACATAAAGCCATAACGGCATAATGGCAGAATATTTATATGAACTCCGTTATCTTATATTTATGTATAAAGTCGGTTTTGTTGTACATACACATTTAGCAATCGATATCGAAATGCTTCAAATCATTAGTTTAACATATTTAAGTTACTTAACCCTCTTTTTCTTACTGAAGTCTGCAAAAGCCTTAACGGCATAACGGCAGTGCATTTAGAAAAATTACGTAATCTTATATTTAGGTATGAATTCGATTTTCTTGTATATACTCATTTAGCAATCGATATCGAAAATCTTCAAATCATTAGTTTAACATATTTAAGTTAATTAACCTTCTTTGACGTAATGAAGGTGACATAAAGCCATGGCGGCATAACAGCAGTGTATGCAGAAGAATTCCGTAATCTTATATTTAGGTATATAGTCGATTTCCTTGTATATACACATTTAGCAATCGATATCGATATGCTTCAAATCATTAGTTTAACATATTTAAGTTAATAAACCTTCTTTAACTCACTGAAGTTTACATAAAGCCTTAACGGCATAACGGCAGTGCATTTAGAAGAATTCCGTTATCTTATTTTTAGGTATAAAGTCGATTTTCTTGTATATATGCATTTAGAAATCGATATCGAAATGCTTCAAATCATTAGTTTAACATATTTAAGTTAAATAACCATCTTTAAGGTATTGAAGGTGAAATAAAGCCATGGCGCCATAACGACAGTAATTTGGAAGAATTCCGTAATCTTATATTTAGGTATAAAGTCGATTTTCTCGTATATATGCATTTAGAAATCAATATCGAAATGCTTCAAATCATTAGTTTAACATATTTAAGTTAATTAACCATCTTTAACGTATTGAAGGTGAAATAAAGCCATGGCGCCATAACGACTGTAATTTGGAAGAATTCCGTATTCTTATATTTAGGTATAAAGTCGATTTTCTTGTATATATGCATTAAGCAATCGATATCGAAATGCTTCAAATAACTGGTTTAACATATTTAAGTTAATAAACCTTCTTTAACGAACTGAAGTTAACATAAAGCCATAACGGCAATGCATTTAGAAGAATTCCGTTATCTTATATTTAGGTATAAAGTCGATTTTTTGTACATGCACATTTAGAAATCGATACCGAAATGCTTCAAATCATTAGTTTAACATATTTAAGTTAATAAACCTTCTTTAACGAACGGAAGTTGGCATAAAGCCATGGCGGCATAACGGCAGTGCAAGTAGAAGAATTCCGTAATTTTATATTTTGGTATAAAATCGATTTTGTTGAATAAACACATTGAGCAATCAATATCGAAATGCTTCAAATCATTAGTTTAACATATTTAAGTTAATTTACCCTCTTTGTCTTCCTTAAGTCTACGTAAAGCCTTACCGGCATAACGGCAGTGCATTTAGAAGAATTACGTAATCTTATATTTAGGTATGAATTCGATTTTCTTGTATATACTCATTTAGCAATCGATATCGAAATACTTCAAATCATTAGTTCAACATATTTAAGTTAAAAAACCTTCTTTAACGCACTGAAGTTTACATAAAGCCATAACGGTATAACGGCAGTGCATGTAGAAAAATTCCGTAAACTTATATTTAGGTATAAAGTCGATTTTGTTGTATATACACATTTAGCAATCGATAACGAAATGCTTCAAGTCATTAGTTTAACATATTTAAGTTAATTTACCCTCTTTGTCTTCCTTAAGTCTACGTAAAGCCTTACCGGCATAACGGCAGTGCATGTAGAAGAATTACGTAATCTTATATTTAGGTATAAAGTCGATTTTCTTATATATACTCATTTAGCAATCGACATCGAAATGCTTCAAATCATTATTTTAACATATTTAAGTTAATTTACTTTCTTAAACGTAATGAAGGTGATATAAGGCCACGGCGGCATAACGACAGTGCATGTAGAAGAATTCCGTAATTTTATATTTAAGAGTCGATTTTCTTGTATTTACACCATTAGTCATTAGTTTAACATATTTAAGTAAATTAATCCTCTTTATCTTACTGAAGTCTACAAAAGCCTTAACGGCATAACGGCAGTACATTTGGAAGAGTTCCATAATCTTATATTTAGGTATTAAATCGATTTTCTTGTATATACGCATTTAGCAATCGACATCGAAATTCTTTAACTCGTTAGTTTAACTAATTTAATTTAATAAACCTTCTTTAACTATCTGAAGTTGGCATAACGGCAGTGGATGTAGAAGAATTCCGTTATCTTATATTAGGCATAAAGTCGTTTTTCTTGTATATACACATTTTTCAATCGATATCGAAATGCTTCAAATCATTTGTTAAACATATTAAGTTAAAAAACATTTTTTGGCTTACTGAAGTCTACATAAAGCTTTAACGGTACAGCGGCAGTGCATTTAGAAGAATTACGTAATGTTATAATTTTATATTTTGGTATAAAGTCGATTTTCATGTATTTGCACATTTAGCAATCGATATCGAAATGCTTCAAAGTTTTAGTTTAACATATTTAGAATAATTAACCTTCTTTAACGTATTGAAAGTGATACAAAGCCATGGTGGCATAACGACAGTTCATTTTGAAGAAGAGTTCCGTAATCTTATATTTAGGTATAAAGTCGATTTTCTTGTATATACACATTAAGCAATCGATATCGAAATGTTTCAAATCATAAGTTTAACATATTTAAGTTAATTAATCCTTTTTGTCTTACTGAAGTCTACAAAAGCCTTAACGGCATAACGGCAATGCATTTTTAAGAGTTCCGTAAACTTATATTTAGTTATAAAGTCGATTTTGTTGCATATACGTATTTAGCAATCGATAACGAAATGCTTCAAGTCATTAGTTTAACATATTTAAGTTAACATATTTAAGTTACTTAACCCTCTTTTTCTTACTGAAGTCTGCAAAAGCCATAACGGTATAACGGCAGTGCATTTGGAAGAATTCCGTAAACTTATATTTAGGTATAAAGTCGATTTTGTTGTATATACACATTTAGCAATCGATATCGAGATGCTTCAACTCATTGGGTTAACAAATTTAAGTTTATAAACCTTCCTTAACGAACTGAAGTTGGCATAAAGCCATGGCGGCATAACGGCAGTGCATGTAGAAGAATTCCGTTATCTTATATTTAGGTATTAAGTCGATTTTCTTGTATATACACATTTAGCAATCGATATCGAAATGCTTCAAATCATTAGTTTAACATATTTAAGTTAATAAACCTTCTTTAACTCACTGAAGTCTACATAAAGCCTTAACGGTATAACTGCAGTGCATCCAGAAGAATTCCCTAATCTTCTATTCAGGTATAAAGTCGATTTTCTTGTATTTACATATTAAGCAATCGATATCGAAATGCTTCAAATCAATAGTTTAACATATTTAAGCTAATTAAACCTCTCTATCTTACTGAAGTCTACATAAAGAATTAACGGCATAACTGCAGTGCATTTAAAAGAATTCCGTTATCTTATATTTAGGTATAAAGTCGATTTTGTTGTATATACACATTTAGCAAGCGATATCGAAATGCTTTCAATCATTAGTTTAACATATTTAAGTTAATTAACCTTCTTTAACGTATTGAAGTTGATATAAAGAAATGGCGGCATAACGGCAGTGCATTTAGAAGAATTCCGTAATCTTTTATTTTGATATAAAGTCGATTTTCTTTTATATACACATTTAGATATCGATATCGAAATGCTTCAAATCATTAGTTTAACAAATTAAGTTAATAAACATTTTTTAGCTTACTAAAGGCTACATAAAGCCTTAACGGTATAACAGCAGTGCATTTAAAAGAATTCCGTAATCTTATATTTAGGTATAAAGTCTATTTTGTTGTATATAAACATTTAGCAATCGATATCGAGATGCTTCAACTCATTAGCTTAACATATCTAAGTTAATAAACCTTCTTTAACGAACTGAAGTTAACATAAAGCCATAACGGCATAACGGCAGTGCATTTAGAAGAATTCCGTAATCTTATATTTAGGTATAAATCCGATTTTCTTGTATATGCACATATAGCAAGCGATATTGAAATGCTTCAAATCATTAGTTTAACATATTTAAGTTAATTAACTTTCTTTAACGTAATGAAGGTGATATAAAGTCACGGCGGCATAACGACAGTGCATGTAGAGAATTCCGTAATTTTATATTTAAGTATATAGTCGATTTTCTTGTATTTACACCATTAGTCATTAGTTTAACATATTTAAGTAAATTAATCATCTTTATCTTACTGAAGTCTACAAAAGCCTTAACGGCATAACGGCAGTGCATTTGGAAGAGTTCCATAATCTTATATTTAGGTATTAAGTCGATTTTGTTGTATATACGCAATTAGCAATCGGCATCGAAATGCTTTAACTCATTAGTTTAACTAATTTAAGTTAATTAACCTTCTTTAACGATCTGAAGTTGGCATAACGGCAGTGGATGGAGAAGAATTCCGTTATCTTATATTAGGCATAAAGTCGATTTTCTTGTATATACACATTTTTCAATCGATATCGAAATGCTTCAAATCATTTGTTAAACATCTTAAGTTAAAAAACATTTTTTAGCTTACTGAAGTCTACATAAAGCTTTAACGGTACAGCGGCAGTGCATTTAGAAGAATTACGTAATGCTATAATTTTATATTTAGGTATAAAGTCGATTTTCTTGTATTTACATATTAAGCAATCGATATCGAAATGCTTCAAATCATTAGTTTAAACATATTTAGAATAATTAATCTTCTTTAACGTATTGAAGGTGATACAAAGCCATGGTGGCATAACGACAGTTCATTTGGAAGAATTCCGTAATCTTATATTTAGGTATAAAGTCGATTTTCTTGTATATACACATTAAGCAATCGATATCGAAATGCTTCAAATCATAAGTTTAACATATTAAAGTTAATTAAACCTCTTTTTCTTACTGAAGTCTACAAAAGCCTTAACGGCATAACGGCAATGCATTTTTAAGAGTTCCGTAATCTTATATTTAGTTATAAAGTCGATTTTGTTGTATATACGTATTTAGCAATCGATAACGAAATGCTTCAAGTCATTAGTTTAACATATTTAAGTTAACATATTTAAGTTGTTTAACCTTCTTTATCTTACTGAAGTTTACATAAAGCCATAACGGTATAACGGAAGTGCATTTGAAAGAACTCCGTTATCTTATATTTAGGTATTAAGTCGATTTTGTTGTATATACACATTTAGCAATCGATATCGAGATGCTTCAACTCATTAGGTTAACATATTTAAGTTAATAAACCTTCTTTAACGAACTGAAGTTGGCATAAAGCCATGGCGGCATAACGGCAGTGCATGTAGAAGAATTCCGTTATCTTATATTTAGGTATTAAGTCGATTTTCTTGTATATACACATTTAGCAATCGATATCGAAATCCTTCAAATCATTAGTATAACATATTTAAGTTAATAAACCTTCTTTAACTCACTGAAGTCTACATAAAGCCTTAACGGTATAACTGCAGTGAATTCAGAAGAATTCCGTAATCTTATATTTAGGTATATAGTCGATTTCCTTGTATATACACATTTAGCAATCGATATCGAAATGCTTCAAATAACAGGTTTAGCATATTTAGGTTAATTTACCCTTCTTTATCTTACTGAAGTTTACATTAAGCCATAGCGGCATAACGGCAGTATATTTGGGTGAATTCCGTAATCTTTTATTTAGGTATAAAATCGATTCTCTTGTATATACACATTTAGCAATCGATATAGAAATGCTTCAGCTCATTAGTTTAACATATTTAAGTTAATAAACCTTCTCTAACGATCTGAAGTGGACATATAGCCATGGAGGCATAACGGCAGTGCATGTAGAAGAATTCCATAATCTTATATTTAGGTATAAAGTCGGTTTTCTTGTATATACATATTTAGCTATCGATATCGAAATGCTTCAAATCATTAGTTTAACTTATTAAGTTAATAAACATGTTTTAGCTTACTGAAGCCTACATAAAGCCTTAACGGTATAACGGCAGTATATTTAGAAGAATTCCGTAATGTTATAATTTTATATTTAGGTGTAAAGTCGATTTTCTTGCATTTACACATTTAGCAGTCGATATCAATATGCTTCATTAGTTTAACATATTTAAGTTAATTAACCTTCTTTAACGTATTGAAGTTGACATAGAACCATGGCGGCATAACAACAATATATTTGGAAGAATTCCGTAATTTTATATTTAGGTATAAAGTCGATTATCTTGTATATACACATTAAGCAATCGATATCGAAATGCTTCAAATCATTAGTTTAACATATTTAAGTTAATAACCTTCTTTAACTCACTGAAGTCTACATAAAGCCTTAACGGCATAACCTCAGTGCATTTAGAAGAATTCCGTTATCTTATATTTAGGTATAAATTCGATTTTCTTGTATATACACATTTAGCCATCTATATCGAAATGTCTCAAATCATTAGTATAACATATTTATGTTAATAAACCTTCTTTAACGCACGGAAGTCTACATAAAGCCTTAACGGAATAACTGCACTGCATTTAGAAGAATTCCGTAATTTTATATTTAGGTATAAATTAGACTTTCTTGTATATATGCATTTAGAAATCGATATCGAAATGCTTCAAATCATTAGTTTAACATATTTAAGTTAATTAACCTTCTTTAACGTATTGAAGTTGATATAAAGCCATGGCGGCAGATCGACAGTGCATGAAGAAGAATTCCGTAATCTTATATTTAGGTATAATGTCGATTTTCTTGTATATACACACTTAGCAATCGATATCGAAATGCTTCAAATCATAAGTTTAACATATTTAAGTTAATAAAACTTCTTTAACGCACTGAAGTCTACATAAAGCCTTAACGGTATAACTGCACTGCATTTAGAAGAATTCCGTTATCTTATATTTAGGTATAAATATGACTTTCTTGTATATATTGATTTAGCAATCGATATCAAAATGCTTCAAACCATTAGTTTAACATATTTAAAATAATTAAACTTCTTTAACTTATTGAATTTGATACAAAGACATGGCGGCATAATGACAGTACATTTGGAAGAATTCCGTAATCTTATATTTAGGTATAAAGTCGCTTTTCTTGTACATACACATTCAGCAGTCGATATCGAAATACTTCAAATCATTAGTTTAACATATTTAAGTTAATAAACCTTCTTTAACGCACTGAAGTCTACATAAAGCCTTAACGGCATAACGGCAGTGCATTTAGAAGAATTCCGTTATCTTATATTTAGGTATAAATTCGATTTTCTTGTATATACACATTTAGCAGGCGATATCGAAATACTTCAAATCCTTAGTTTAACATATTTAAGTTAATTAAACTTCTTTAACGTATTGAAGTTGATAAAGAACCACGGCGGCATAACGACAGTACATTTGGAAGAACTCCGTAGTCTTATATTTAGGTATAAAGTCGATTTTCTTGTATATATGCATTAAGCAATCGATATCGAAATGCTTCGAATAACTGGTTTAACATATTTAAGTTAATAAACTTTCTTTAACGAACTGAAGTTAATATAAAGCCATAACGGCATAACGGCAGTGCATTTAGAAGAATTACGTAATCTTATATTTAGGTATGAATTCGATTTTCTTGTATATACTCATTTAGCAATCGATATCGAAATACTTCAAATCATTAGTTTAACATATTTAAGTTAATAAACCTTCTTTAACGCACTGAAGTTTACATAAAGCCATAACGGTATAACGGCAGTGCATTTGGAAGAATTCCGTAATCTTATATTTAGGTATAAAGTCGATTTTGTTGTAAATACACATTTAGCAATCGATAACGAAATGCTTCAAATCATTAGTTTAACATATTTAAGTAAATTAACCTTCTTTATCTTACTGAAGTTTACATAAAGCCATAACGGTATAACTGCAGTGCATTTGGAAGAATTCCGTAATCTTATATTTAGGTATAAAGTCGATTTTGTTGTATATACACATTTAGCAATCGATATCGAGATGCTTCAACTCATTTGTTTAACATATTTAAGTAAGTTAACCCTCTTTATCTTATTGAAGTCTACAAAAGCCTTAACGGTATAACGGCAGTGCATTTGGAAGAATTCCGTAATCTTATATTTAGGTATAAAGTCGATTTTGTTGTATATACACATTTAGCAATCGATAACGAAATGATTCAAGTCATTAGTTTAACATATTTAAGTAAATGAATCCTCTTTATCTTACTGAAGTCTACAAAAGCCTTAACGGCATAACGGCAGTGCACTTGGAAGAGTTCCATAATCTTATATTTAGGTATTAAATCGATTTTCTTGTATATACGCATTTAGCAATCGACATCGAAATGCTTTAACTATTAGTTAACTAATTTAAGTTAATAAACCTTCTTTAACGATATGAAGTTGGCATAACGGCAGTAGATGTAGAAGAATTCCGTTATCTTATATTAGGCATAAAGTCGATTTTCTTGTATATACACATTTTTCAATCGATATCGAAATGCTTCCAATCATTTGTTAAACATATTAAGTTAAAAAACATTTTTTAGCTTACTGAAGTCTACATAAAGCTTTCACGGTACAGCGGCAGTGTATTTAGAAGAATTACGTAATGTTATAATTTTACATTTAGGTATAAAGTCGATTTTCTTGTATATGCACATTTAGCAATCGATATCGAAATGCTTCAAACCATTAGTTTAACATATTTAGAATAACTAACCTTCTTTAACGTATTGAAGGTGATACAAAGCCATGGTGGCATAACGACAGTTCATTTGGAAGAATTCCGTAATCTTATATTTAGGTATAAAGTCGATTTTCTTGTCATATACACATTAAGCAATCGATATCGAAATGCTTAAAATCATAAGTTTAACATATTTAAGTTAAATGATCCTTTTTGTCTTACTGAAGTCTAACATAAAGCCATAACGGCATAACGGCAGTGCATTTAGAAGAATTCCGTAATCTTATATTTAGGTATAAATCCGATTTTCTTGTATATACACATTTAGCAAGCGATATTGAAATGCTTCAAATCATTAGTTTAACATTTTTAAGTTAATTAACTTTCTTTAACGTAATGAAGGTGATATAAAGCCACGGCGGCATAACGACAGTGCATGTAGAAGAATTCCGTAATTTTATATTTAAGTATATAGTCGATTTTCTTGTATTTATACCATTAGTCATTAGTTTAACATATTTAAGTAAATTAATCCTCTTTATTTTACTGAAGTCTACAAAAGCCTTAGCGGCATAACGGCAGTGCATTTGGAAGAGTTCCATAATCTTATATTTAGGTATTAAGTCGATTTTGTTGTAACTATATACGCATTTAGCAATCGGCATCGAAATAATTTAACTCATTAGTTTAACTAATTTAAGTTAATAAACCTTCTTTAACGATCTGAAGTTGGCATAACGGCAGTGGATGTAGAAGAATTCCGTTATCTTATATTAGGCATAAAGTCGATTTTCTTGTATATACACACTTTTCAATCGATATCGAAATGCTTCAAATCATTTGTTAAACATCTTAAGTTAAAAAACATTTTTTAGCTTACTGAAGTCTACATAAAGCTTTAACGGTACAGCGACAGTGCATTTAGAAGAATTACGTAGTGTTATAATTTTATATTTAGGCATAAAGTCGATTTTGTTGTATTTACATATAAAGCAATCGATATCGAAATGCTTCAAATCATTAGTTTAACATATTTAGAATAATCAATCTTCTTTAACGTGATACAAAGCCATGGTGGCATAACGACAGTTCATTTGGAAGAATTCCGTAATCTTATATTTAGGTATAAAGTCGATTTTCTTGTATATACACATTAAGCAATCGATATCGAAATGCTTCAAATCATAAGTTTAACATATTTAAGTTAATTAACCTTCTTTAACGTATTGAAGTTGATATAAAGCCATGGCGGCATAACGGCAGTGCATTTAGAAGAATTCCGTAATCTTATAGTTAGGTATAAAGTCGATTTTCTTGTGTATACACATTTAGCAAGCGATATCGAAATGCTTCCAATCATTAGTTTAACATATTTAAGTTAATTAGCCTTCTTTAACGTATTGGAGTTGATATAAAGAAATGGAGGCATAACGGCAGTGCATTTAGAAGAATTCCGTAATCTTTTATTTATGTATAAAGTCGATTTTCTTTTATATACACATTTAGATATCGATATCGAAATGCTTCAAATCATTAGTTTAACATATTAAGTTAATAAACATTTTTTAGCTTACTGAAGTCTACATAAAGCCTTAACGGTATAACAGCAGTGCATTTAAAAGAATTCCGTAATCTTATATTTAGGTATAAAGTCGATTTTCTTGTATATACACATTCAGCAGTCGATATCGAAATACTTCAAATCATTAGTTTAACATATTTAAGTTAATTAACTTTCTTTAACGTAATGAAGGTGATATAAGGCCACGGCGGCATAACGACAGTGCATGTAGAAGAATTCCGTAATTTTATATTTAAGTATATAGTCGATTTTCTTGTATTTACACCATTAGTCATTAGTTTAACATATTTAAGTAAATAAATCATCTTTATCTTACTGAAGTCTACAAAAGCCTAACGGCATAACGGCAGTGCATTTGGAAGGGTTCCATAATCTTATATTTATGTATTAAATCGATTTTTTTGTATATACGCATTTAGCAATCGACATCGAAATGCTTTAACTCATTAGTTTAACTAATTTAAGTTAATAAACCTTCTTTAACGATCTGAAGTTGGCATAACGGCAGTGGATGTAGAAGAATTCCGTTATCTTATATTAGGCATAAAGTCGATTTTCTTGTATATACACATTTTTCAATCGATATCGAAATGCTTCAAATCATTTGTTAAACATATTAAGTTAAAAAACATTTTTTAGCTTACTGAAGTCTACATAAAGCTTTAACGGTACAGCGGCAGTGTATTTAGAAGAATTACGTAATGTTATAATTTTATATTTAGGTATAAAGTCGATTTTCTTGTATATGCACATTTAGCAATCGATTTTGAAATGCTTCAAACCATTAGTTTAATATATTTAGAATAATTAACCTTCTTTAACGTATTGAAGGTGATACAAAGCCATGGTGGCATAACGACAGTTCATTTGGAAGAGTTCCGAAATCTTATATTTAGGTATAAAGTCGATTTTCTTGTATATACACATTAAGCAATCGATATCGAAATGCTTCAAATCATAAGTTTAACATGTTTAAGTTAATTAATCCTTTTTGTCTTACTGAAGTCTACAAAAGCCTTAACGGCATAACGGCAATGCATTTTTAAGAGTTCCGTAAACTTATATTTAGTTATAAAGTCGATTTTGTTGCATATTCGTATTTAGCAATCGATAACGAAATGCTTCAAGTCATTAGTTTAACATATTTAAGTTAACATATTTAAGTTAATTAACCTTCTTTATCTTACTGAAGTTTACATAAAGCCATAACGGTATAACGGCAGTGCATTTGGAAGAATTCCGTAAACTTATATTTAGGTATAAAGTCGATTTTGTTGTATATACACATTTAGCAATCGATATCGAGATGCTTCAAATCATTAGCTTAACATATTTAAGTTAATTAACCTTCTTTAACGAACTGAAGTTGGCATAAAGCCATGGCGGCATAACGGCAGTGCATGTAGAAGAATTCCGTTATCTTATATTTAGGTATTAAGTTGATTTTCTTGTATATACACATTTAGCAATCGATATCGAAATGCTTCAAATCATTAGTTTAACATATTTAAGTTAATTAGCCTTCTTTAACGTATTGAAGTTGATATAAAGAAATGGCGGCATAACGGCAGTGCATTTAGAAGAATTCCGTAATCTTTTATTTAGGTATGAAGTCGATTTTCTTTTATATACACATTTAGATATCGATATCGAAATGCTTCAAATCATTAGTTTAACATATTAAGTTAATAAACATTTTTTAGCTTACTGAAGTCTACATAAAGCCTTAACGGTATAACAGCAGTGCATTTAAAAGAATTCCGTAATCTTATATTTAGTTATAAAGTCTATTTTGTTGTATATACACATTTAGCAATCGATATCGAGATGCTTCAACTCATTAGCTTAACATATCTAAGTTAATAAACCTTCTTTAACGAACTGAAGTTAACATAAAGCCATAATGGCATAACGGCAGTGCATGTAGAAGAATTCCGTAATTTTATATTTAAGTATATAACCGATTTTCTTGTATTTACATATTAAGCAATCGATATCGAAATGCTTCAAATCATTAGTTTAACATATTTAAGTTAATTAACCCTCTCTATCTTACTGAAGTCTACAAAAAGAACTAACGGCATAACGGCAGTGCATTTCAAAGAATTCCGTTATCTTATATTTAGGTATAAAGTCGATTTTGTTGTATATACACATTTAGCAAGCGATATCGAAATGCTTTCAATCATTAGTTTAACATATTTAAGTTAATTAACCGTCTTTAACGTATTGAAGTTGATATAAAGCCATGGCGGCATAACGGCAGTGCATTTAGAAGAATTCCGTAATCTTATAGTTAGGTATAAAGTCGATTTTCTTGTATATACACATTTAGCGAGCGATATCGAAATGCTTCAAATCATTAGTTTAACATATTTAAGTTAATTAGCCTTCTTTAACGTATTGAAGTTGATATAAAGAAATGGCGGCATAACGGCAGTGCATTTAGAAGAATTCCGTAATCTTTTATTTAGGTATGAAGTCGATTTTCTTTTATATACACATTTAGATATCGATATCGAAATGCTTCAAATCATTAGTTTAACATATTAAGTTAATAAACATTTTTTAGCTTACTGAAGTCTACATAAAGCCTTAACGGTATAACAGCAGTGCATTTAAAAGAATTCCGTAATCTTATATTTAGTTATAAAGTCTATTTTGTTGTATATACACATTTAGCAATCGATATCGAGATGCTTCAACTCATTAGCTTAACATATCTAAGTTAATAAACCTTCTTTAACGAACTGAAGTTAACATAAAGCCATAATGGCATAACGGCAGTGCATGTAGAAGAATTCCGTAATTTTATATTTAAGTATATAACCGATTTTCTTGTATTTACACCATTAGTCATTAGTTCAACATATTTAAGTAAATTAATCCTCTTTATCTTACTGAAGTCTACAAAAGCCTTAACGACATAACGGCAGTGCATTTGGAAAAGTTCCATAATCTTATATTAAGGTATTAAGTCGATTTTGTTGTATATACGCTTTTAGCAATCGACATCGAAATGCTTTCACCCATTAGTTTAACTAATTTAAGTTAATAAACCTTCTTTAACGATCTGAAGTTGGCATAACGGCAGTGGGTGTAGAAGAATTCCGTTATCTTATTGTAGGCATAAAGTCGATTTTCTTGTATATACACATTTTTCAATCGATATCGAAATGCTTCAAATCATTTGTTAAACATCTTAAGTTAAAAAACATTTTTTAGCTTACTGAAGTCTACTTAAAGCTTTAACGGTATAGCGGCAGTGCATTTAGAAGAATTACGTAATGTTATAATTTTATATTTAGGTATAAAGTCGATTTTCTTGTATTTACATATTAAGCAATCGATATCGAAATGCTTCAAATCATTAGTTTAACATATTTAGAATAATTAATCTTCTTTAACGTATTGAAGGTGATACAAAGCCATGGTGGCATAACGACAGTTCATTTGGAAGAATTCCGTAATCTTATATTTAGGTATAAAGTCGATTTTCTTGTATATACACATTAAGCAATCGATATCGAAATGCTTCAAATCATAAGTTTAACATATTTAAGTTAATTAATCCTCTTTGTCTTACTGAAGTCTACAAAAGCCTTAACGGCATAACGGCAATGCATTTTTAAGAGTTCCGTAAACTTCTATTTAGTTATAAAGTCGATTTTGTTGTATATACGTATTTAGCAATCGATAACGAAATGCTTCAAGTCATTAGTTTAACATATTTAACTTAACATATTTAAGTTAATTAACCTTCCTTATCTTACTGAAGTTTACATAAAGCCATAACGGTATAACGGCAGTGCATTTGGAAGAATTCCGTAAACTTATATTTAGGTATAAAGTCGATTTTGTTATATATACACATTTAGCAATCGATATCGAGATGCTTCAACTCATTAGTTTAACATATTTAAGTTAATAAACCTTCTTTAACGAACTGAAGTTGGCATAAAGCCATGGCGGCATAACGGCAGTGCATGTAGAAGAATTCCGTTATCTTATATTTAGGTATTAAGTCGATTTTCTTGTATATACACATTTAGCAATCGATATCGAGATGCTTCAACTCATTAGTTTAACATATTTAGGTTAATTAAACATCTTTATTTTGCTGAAGTCTACAAAAGCCTTAACGGCATAACGGCAGTGCATTTAGAAGAATTCCGTTATCTTATATTTAGGTATAAAGTCGATTTTCGTGTATATACTCATTTAGCAATCGATATCGAAATGCTTCAAATCATTAGTTTAATATATTAAAGTCAATAAAGCTTCTTTAACGCACTGAAGTTAACAAAAAGCCTTAACGGTATAACTGCAGTGCATTTAGAAGAATTCCGTATTCTTATATTTAGGTATAAAGTCAATTTTCTTGTATTTACATACTTAGCAATCGATATCGAAATCGATATTCAAGTTAATTAACCCTCTCTGTCTTACTGAAGTCTACATAAAGCCTTAACGGCATAACGGCAGTGCATTTAGAAGAATTCCGTTATCTTATATTTAGGTATAAATTTGATTTTCTTGTATGTACACATTTAGCAAGCGATATCGAAATGCTTCAAATCATTAGTTTAACATACTTAAGTTAATTAACCTTCTTTAACGTATTGAAGTTGATATAAAGCCATGCCGGCATAACGGCAGTGCATTTAGAAGAAGTCCGTAGTTTTATATCTAGGTATAAAGTCGGTTTTCTTGTATATACACATTTAGTAATCGATAACGAAATGCTTCAAATCATTAGTTTTACATATTTAAGTTAATTAACCTTCTTTATCTTACTGAAGTTTACATAAAGCCATAACGGTATAACGGCAGTGCATTTGGATGAATTCCGTAATCTTCTATTAAGGTAAAAAGTCGATTTTGTTGTATATACACATTTAGCAATCGATATCGAAATGCTTCATCTCATAAGTTTAACATATTTAAGTTAATAAACCTTCTTTAACGATCTGAAGTTGGCATATAGCCATGGCGACATAACGACAGTACATTTGGAAGAATTCCGTAGTCTCATATTTAGGTATAAAGTCGATTTTCTGGTATATATGCATTAAGCAGTCGATATCGAAATGCTTCAAACCATAAGTTTAACATATTTAAAATAATTAACCTTCTTCAACGTATTGAAGTTGTTACAAAGCCATGGCGGCTTAACGACAGTACATTTGGAAGAATTCCCTAATCTTATATTTAGGTATAAAGTCGATTTTCTTGTATATATATATTTCGCGATCGATATCGAAATGCTTCAGTTAACTGGTTTAACATATTTAAGTTAATAAACCTTCTTTAACGCACTGAAGTCTACATAAAGCTTTAACGGTATAACTGCACTGCATTTAGAAGAACTCCGTTATCTTATATTTAGGTAGAAAGTCGATTTTCTTGTATATACTCATTTTGCAATCGATATCGAAATGCGTTAAATCATTATTTTAACATATTTAAGTTAATAAAGCTTTTTAGAAGAACTCCGTTAGCTTATACAAAGGTATAAAGTCGATTTTCTTGTATATACACATTTAGCAAGCGATATCGAAATGCTTCAAATCATTAGTTTAACATATTTAAGTTAATAAAGCTTCTTTAACGCACTGAAGTTAACATAAAGCCATGGCGGCATAACGGCAGTGCATGTAGAAGAATTCCGTAATCTTATATTTAAGTATAAAGTCGATTTTGTTGTATATACACATTTAGCAATCGATATCGTAATGCTTCAAATCATTAGTTAACTACATTTAAGTTAATTAAACATCTTTATTTTGCTGAAGTCTACAAAAGCCTTAACGGCATAACGGCAGTGCATTTAGAAGAATTACGTAATCTTATATTTAGATATAAAGAAGATTTTCGTGTATATACTCATTTAGCAATAGATATCGAAATGCTTCAAATCATTAGTTTAATATATTAAAGTCAATAAAGCTTCTTTAACGCACTGAAGTTAACAAAAAGCCTTAACGGTATAACTGCAGTGCATTTAGAAGAATTCCGTATTCTTATATTTAGGTATAAAGTCAATTTTCTTGTATTTACATATTTAGCAATCGATATCGAAATGCTTCAAATCATTAGTTTAACATATTCATGTTAATTAACCCTCTCTGTCTTACTGAAGTCTACATAAAGCCTGAACGGCATAACGACAGTGCATTTAGAAGAATTCCGTTATCTTATATTTAGGTATAAAGTCGATTTTCTTGTATATATACATATAGCAATCTATATCGAAATGCTTCAAATCATTAGTTTAACATATTTAAGTTAATTAACCTTCTTTAACGTATTGAAGTTGGTATAAAGCCATGGCGGTATAACGTTAGTACATTTGGAAGAATTCCGTAGTCTTATATTTAGGTATAAAGTCGATTTTCTTGTATATACAAATTCAGCAATTGATATCGAAATGCTTCAAATCATTAGTTTAACATATTAAGATAATAAACGTTTTTTAGCTTACTGAAGTCTACATAAAGCCTTAACGGTATAACGCCAGTGCATTTAGAATAATTCCGTAAAGTTATAATTTTATTTTTAGGTATAAAGTCGATTTTCTTTTATTTACACATTAAGCAATCGATATCGAAATGCTTCAAACCATTAGTTTAACATATTTAAAGTAATTAACCTTCTTTAACGTATTGAAGGTGATATAAAGCCATGGCGGCATAACGTTAGTACATTTGGAAGAATTCCGTAGTCTTATATTTGGGTATAAAATCGATTTTCTTGTACATGCACCTTAAGCAATCGATATCGAAATGCTTGAAATCATTAGTTTAGCATATTGAAGTAAATTAAACTTCTTTAACGTACCGAAATTTATATTTATTTAGCAATCGATTTTGAAATGCTTCCAATTATTAGTTTAACATATTTAAGTTAATTAACCCTCTCTATCTTACTGAAGTCTACATAAAGCCTGAACGGCATAACGACAGTGCATTTAGAAGAATTCCGTTATCTTATATTTAGGTATAAAGTCGATTTTCTTGTATATATACATATAGCAATCGATATCGAAATGCTTCAAATCATTAGTTTAACATATTTAAGTTAATTAACCTTCTTTAACGTATTGAAGTTAATATAAAGCCATGGCGGCATAACGGCAGTGCATTTAGAAGAATTCCGTAATTTTATATTTAGGTATAAAGTCGATTTTCTTGTATTTACATATTTAGCAATCGATAACGAAATGCTTCAAGTCATTAGTTTAACATATTTAAGTTAAAAAACCTTCTTTAACGCACTGACGTCTGCATAAAGCCTTAACGGTATAACTGCAGTGCATTTAGAAGAATTCCGTATTCTTATATTTAGGTATAAAGTCAATTTTCTTGTATTTACATATTTAGCAATCGATATCGAGATGCTTCAAATAACTGGTTTAACATATTCAAGTTAATTAACCCTCTCTGTCTTACTGAAGTCTACATAAAGCCTTAACGGCATAACGGCAGTGCATTTAGAAAAATTCCGTTATCTTATATTTAGGTATAAATTTGATTTTCTTGTATGTACACATTTAGCAAGCGATATCGAAATGCTTCAAATCATTAGTTTAACATATTTAAGTTAATTAACCCTCTTTATCTTACTGAAGTCCACAAACGCCTTAACGGCATAACGGCAAAGCATTTAGAAGAATTACGTAATCTTATATTTAGGTATAAAGTCGATTTTCTTGTATATACACATTTAGCAATCGATATCGAAATGCTTCAAACCATTAGTTTAACATATTTAAAATAATTAACCTTCTTTAACGTATTGAAGGCGATATAAAGCCATGGCGGCATAACGGCAGTACATGTGGAAGAATTCCGTAATCTTATATTTAGGTATAAAGTCGATTTTCTTGTATATATATATATTTCGCAATCGATATCGAAATGCTTAAGATAACTGGTTTAACATATTTAAGTTAATAAACCTCCTTTAGCGAACTGAAGTTGACATACTTAGGTATAAAGACGATTTTGTTGTACATACACATTTAGCAATCGATATCCAAATGCTTCAAACATTAGTTTAACATATTTAAGTTAATTAACCTTCTTTAACGTAATGAAGCTGATATAAAGCCATGGCTATAACGACAGTGCATTTAGAAGAATTTCGTAATCTTATATTTAGGTAAAATAGTCCATTTTCTTGTATTTACATATTTAGCAATCGATATCGAAAATCTTCAAATCATTAGTTTAACATATTTAAGTTAATTAACCTTCTTTAACGTAATGAAGTTATATAAAGCCAGGGCGGCATAACGGCAGTGCATTTAGAAAAATTTCCCCGTAATCTTATATTTAGGTATAAATTCGATTTTCTTGTATATACACATTTAGCAAGCGATATCGAAATGCTTCAAATCATTAGTTTAACATATTTAAGTTAATTAACCTTCTTTATCCTACTGAAGTTTACATAAAGCCTTAACGGTATAACGGCAATGCATTTGGAAGAATTCCGTAATCTTATATTTAGGTATAAAGTCGATTTTCTTGTATATACACATTTAGCAATCGATATCGAAATGCTTTAAATCATTAGTTTAACATTTTTAAAAGTTAATTAACCTTCTTTAACGAAATTGAAGGTGATATAAAGCCATGGCGGCATAACGGCAGTGCATGTGGAAGAATTCCCTAATCTTATATTTAGGTATAAAGTTGATTTTGTTGTATATATATTTTCGCAATCGATATCGAAATGTTTAAAAGATCACTGGTTTAACATATTTAAGTTAATTAAGTTTCCTTTAAGCAAAAACCGGGGAAAGGTTGGAAGTTTTAACTTTTTGGGTATAAATTCGATTTTGTTGTACATATACATTTAGCAATCGATACCCGAAATGCTTAAAAATCATTAGTTTAACATATTTAAGTTAATTAACCTTCTTTAACGTAATAAAGGGTTGATATAAAGCCATGGCTGCATAACGGCAGTGCATTTAGAAGAATTTCGTAATTTTATATTTAGGTAAAATAGCCCGATTTTCTTGTATTTTACACTTTTAGCAATCGAAAATCAAAAATCTTAAAAGTCATTAGTTTAACATATTTAAGTTAATTAACCTTCTTAATTTAAACTAAAGGGTTTATATAAAGCCAGGGCGGTATAACGGCAGTGCACTTGGAAAAATTTCCCCGTAATCTTATATTTAGGTATAAATTCGATTTTCTTGTATATACTCATTTTGCAATCGATATCGAAATGCTTTAAATCATTAGTTTAACATATTTAAGTTAATTAACCTTTTTAAAGAAGTTACTCCCGGTTAAAAGGCTTTTAACAAAAAGGTATAAAGTCGATTTTCTTGTATATACACATTTAGCAATCGATATCGAAATGCTTTAAATCATTCGTTTAACATATTTAAGTTAATTAACCTTCTTTAACGAAATTAAAGGGTTGATATAAAGCCATGGCGGCATAACGGCAGTGCATTTAGAAGAATTCCCTAATCTTATATTTAGGTATAAATTGATTTTGTTGTATATACGCATTTAGCAATCGATATCGAAATGCTTTAAATCATTAGTTTAACATATTTAAGTTAATTAACCTTTTTTAACGTATTGAAGTTGATATGAAGCCATGGCGGCATAACGGCAGTTCATTTGGAAGAATTCCGTAATCTTGTTTGGGTATAAATTCGATTTTGTTGTAAAAATATCCCTTTAAGCAATCGATATCGAAATGCTTCAAGTCATTAGTTTAACATATTTAAGTTAATTAACCTTCTTTAACGTATTGAAGTTGATATAAAGCCATGGCGGCATAACGGCAGTGCATTTGGAAGAATTCCGTAATTTTATTTTTAAAGGTATAAATTCGATTTTCTTGTATATACACTTTTAGCAATCGAAAATCGAAATGCTTAAAAGTCATTAGTTTAACATATTTAAGTTAATTAACCTTCTTAATCTTACTGAAGTTTACATAAAGCCATAACGGTATAACGGCAGTGCACTTGGAAGAATTCCGTAATCTTATATTTAGGTATAAAGTCGATTTTCTTGTATATACTCATTTTGCAATCGATATCGAAATGCTTTAAATCATTAGTTTAACATATTTAAGTTAATAAAGCTTTTTAGAAGAACTCCGTTAGCTTTTACTAAGGTATAAAGTCGATTTTCTTGTATATACACATTTAGCAATCGATACCGAAATGCTTCAAATCATTCGTTTAACATATTTAAGTTAATTAACCTTCTTTAACGTATTGAAGTTGACATAAAGCCATGGCGGCATAACGGCAGTGCATTTAGAAGAATTCCGTTATCTTATATTTAGGTATAAATTCGATTTTGTTGTATATATACATATAGCAATCGATATCAAAATGCTTTAAATCATTAGTTTAACATATTTAAGTTAATTAACCTTTTTTAACGTATTGAAGTTGATATGAAGCCACGGCGGCATAACGGCAGTTCATTTAGAAGAATTCCGCAATCTTATATTTAAGTATAAAGTCGATTTTGTTGTATAAATATACGCATTAAGCAATCGATATCGAAATGCTTCAAGTCATTAGTTTAACATATTTAAGTTAATTAACCTCCTTTAACGTATTGAAGTTGATATAAAGCCATGGCGGCATAACGACAGTACATTTGGAAGAATTCCGTAATCTTATGTTTAAGTATAAATTCGATTTTCTTGTATATACACATTTAGCAATCGATATCGAAATGCTTCAAATCATTAGTTTAACATATTTAAGTTAATAAACCTTCTTTAACGAACTGAAGTTAACATAAAGCCATAACGGCATAACGGCAGTGCATTTAGAAGAATTCAGTTATCTTATATTTAGGTATAAAGTCGATTTTCTTGTATATACATATTTAGCAATCGATATCGAAATGCTTCAAATCATTACTTTAACATATTTACGTTAATAAACCTTCTTTAACGAACGGAAGTTGGCATAAAGCCATGGCGACATAACGGCAGTGCATTTAGAAGAATTCCGTAATCTTATATTTAGGTATAAAGTCGATTTTGTTGTATATACACATTAAGCAATCGATATCGAAATGCTTCATATAACTGGTTTAGCATATTTAGGTTAATTAGCCCCCTCTATCTTACTGAAGTTTACATAAAGCCATAACGGCATAACGGCAGTATGTTTGGCTGAATTCCGTAATCTTTTATTTAGGTATAAAATCGATTTTCTTGTACATACACATTTAGCAATCAATATCGAAATGCTTCAAATCATTAGTTTAGCATATTTAAGTAAATTAAACTTCTTTAACGTACTGAAATTTATATAAAGCCATAACGGCATAACGGCAGTGTATTTAGAAGAATTACGTTATCTTATATTTATGTATAAAGTCGATTTTCTTGTATCGACATGCTTCAAATCATTAGTTTAACATATTTAAGTTAATATACCTTCTTAAACGCACTGATGTCTTCATAAAGCCTTAACGGTATAACTGCAGTGCATGTAGAAGAATTCCGTAATCTTATATTTAGGTATAAAGTCGGTTTTATTGTATATACTCATTTAACAATCGATATCGAAATGCTTCAAATCATTAGTTTAATATATTTAAGTTAATAAAGCTTCTTTAACGCACTGAAGTTAACATAAAGCCATGGCGGCATAACGGCAGTGCATGTAGAAGAATTCCGTAATCTTATATTTAAGTATAAAGTCGATTTTGTTGTATATACACATTTAGCAATCGATATCGTAATGCTTCAAATCATTAGTTTACTATATTTAAGTTAATTAAACATCTTTTTTTGCTGAAGTCTACAAACTCCTTAACGGCATAACGGCAGTGCATTTAGAAGAATTACGTAATCTTATATTTAGGTATAAAGAAGATTTTCGTGTATATACTCATTTAGCAATCGATATCGAAATGCTTCAAATCATTAGTTTAATATATTAAAGTCAATAAAGCTTCTTTAACGCACTGAAGTTAACAAAAAGCCTTAACGGTATAACTGCAGTGCATTTAGAAGAATTCCGTATTCTTATATTTAGGTATAAAGTCAATTTTCTTGTATTTACATATTTAGCAATCGATATCGAAATGCTTCAAATCATTAGTTTAACATATTCAAGTTAATTAACCCTCTCTGTCTTACTGAAGTCTACATAAAGCCTTAACGGCATAACGGCAGTGCATTTAGAAGAATTCCGTTATCTTATATTTAGGTATAAATTTGATTTTCTTGTATGTACACATTTAGCAAGCGATATCGAAATGCTTCAAATCATTAGTTTAACATACTTAAGTTAATTAACCTTCTTTAACGTATTGAAGTTGATATAAAGCCATGTCGGCATAACGGCAGTGCATTTAGAAGAATTCCTTTATCTTATATTTAGGTATAAAGTCGGTTTTCTTGTATATACACATTTAGTAATCGATAACGAAATGCTTCAAATCATTAGTTTTACATATTTTAGTTAATTAACCTTCTTTAACGTATTGAAGTTGATATAAAGCCATAACGGCAGTGCATTTGGAAGAATTCCGTAATCTTATATTTAGGTATAAAATCGATTTTCTTGTATATACACATTTTGCAATCGATATCGAAATGCTTCAAATCATTAGTTTAACATATTTAAGTTAATTAACCTTCTTTAACGTATTAAAGTTGATATAAAGCCGTAACGGCAGTGCATTTGGAAGAATTCCGTAATCTTATATTTAGGTATAAAGTCGATTTTGTTGTACATACACATTTAGCAATCGATATCGAAATGCTTAAATATCATTAGTTTAACAAACGAGGGCTGTCTGATAAATAACCGACGTAACCATCATGCACGCGACTTTTTCGCAATGTTTTTTTTATTTTTCTACATAGTCTCCTTGTAACTCCACACACTTCTTCCAGCGATGCTCCCATCTCTGCAACCCTTCCAAATAGTACTTGGCGTCTTTGTCTGCAAAATACGAGTTCACGAAAGAGATTGCCTCCTCATTTGACGAAAATCTCTGGCCCCCTGAGCGCAGTTTTAATTTGAGGAAACAAAAAAAGTCGCTTGGTTCTAGATCCGGTGAATAAGGTGGATGGTCAAGCAGTTCGAACCGCAATTCGTGGACTTTCATCATGGCGACTGTTGAGGTGTGAGATGGTGCGTTGTCTTGGTGGAACAAGACTTTCTTTGTTTGCAAATGTGGATGATTTTTCGAAATTTCTTCCTTTAGCTTGTCCAATAATGATGCGTAGTATGCTCCTGTTATAGTTTTTCCTTTTTCAAGATAGCCAATAAATATAATTCCATGGCTGTCCCAAAAAACACTCGCCGTCACTTTCCCAGCCGAATACACAGCTTTAGGTTTTTTTGGGGCCGGTTCCCCCTTTTCAATCCACTGCTTAGATTGGATTTTTGTTTCGAGCGTATAATGATGAATCCAAGTTTCGTCTACAGTTATCAATCGGCGCCAAAACTTGGTCGTATTGCCTCTAAACTGAGCCAACAGTGCGCTGGAAATGTTCATGCGCGCACGTTTGTGGTCTAGCGTAAGCAACCGCGGCACCCAACGCGCGGACAGCTTTCTCATGCCCAAATCTTGGTTTAATATGTGACAAACTCGTTCTTTTGACATCTTCATAATCTCAGCTATTTCCTTAACTTTAATCCGGCGGTCGTCTAATACCAATTGATGAACTTTAGCGATGTTATCGTTAGTGGTTACAGCTTTTGGACGCCCAGGACGTTCATCATCTTCCAAGCTCCTGCGACCACGTTTAAATTCATCTGCCCAAAATTTTATGGTGATAAACGATGGTGCAGAGTCACCGTACACAGAGTCCAACTCATCTTTGATTTGTGAAAGCTTATTGCCATTCAAAAATAAAAATTTAATTACAGCTCGATATTCAATCTTTTCCATTTTGGGGAAATCACCGAAATAGACTCACAAAAACGACTGTCAACAGATAATTGCGCAAGATAAATTTCCGAAATTTTGGCGAGTAGAAATTATGATATGCACACTTTGAAGTAGAAACTTTTTTCAGAGGTACCGCTAGCTTTACGTTGAGGTCGGTTATTTATCAGACGGCCCTCGTATTTAAGTTAATTAACGCTCTTTATCTTACTGAAGTCTACAAAAGCCTTAGCGGCATAACGGCAGTGCATTAAGAAGAACTACGTAATCTTAGCTATGAATTCGATTTTCTTGTATATACACATTTAGCAATCGATATCGAAATGCTTCAAATTATTAGTGTAACATATTTAAGTTAATAAACCTTCTTTAACGTATGGAAGGTGATACAAAGCCATGGCGGCATAACGACAGTGCATTTAGAAGAATTCCGTAATCTTATATTTAGGTATAAAGTCGATTTTCTTGTATATACACATTTGGCAATCGATATCGAAATGCTTCAAATCATTAGTTTTACATATTTAAGTTAATTAACCTTTTTATCTTACTGAAGTTTACATAAAGCCATAACGGCATAACGGCAGTATATATTTGGGTGAATTCTGTAATCTTTTACTTAGGTATAAAATCGATTTTCTTGTACATACACATTTAGGAATCGATATCGAAATGCTTCAAATCATTAGTTTAGCATATTTAAGTAAATTAACCTTCTTTAACGTACTGAAATTTACATAAAGCCTTAACGGTATAACTGCAGTGCATTTAGAAGAATTCCGTATTCTTATATTTAGGTATAAAGTCAATTTTCTTGTATGTACACATTTAGCAATCGATATCGAAATGCTTCAAATCATTAGTTTAACATATTTAAGTTAATTAACCCTCTCTATCTTACTGAAGTCTACATAAAGCCTTAACGGCATAACGGCAGAGCATTTAGAAGAATTCCGTTATCTTATATTTAGGTATAAAGTCGATTTTCTTGTATATATGTATACACGTAGCAATCGATAGCGAAATGCTTCAAATCATTAGTTTAACATATTTAAGTTAATTAACCTTCTTTAACGTATTGAAGTTAATATAAAGCCATGGCGGCATAACGGCAGTGCATTTACAAGAATTCCGTAATTTTATATTTAGGTATAAAGTCGATTTTCTTGTATTTACATATTTAGCAATCGATAACGAAATGCTTCAAGTCATTAGTTTAACATATTTACGTTAATTAACCTTCTTTATCTTACTGAAGTATACATAAAGCCATAACGGTATAACGGCAGTGCACTTGGAAGAATTCTGTAATCTTATATTTAGGTATAAAGTCGATTTTCTTGTAAATACTCATTTAGCAATCGATATCGAAATGCTTTAAATCATTAGTTTAACATATTTAAGTTAATAAAGCTTCTTTAGAAGAACTCCGTTAGCTTATACTAAGGTATAAAGTCGACTTTCTTGTATATACACATTTAGCAATCGATACCGAAATGCTTCAAATCATTAGTTTAACATATTTAAGTTAATTAACCTTCTTTAACGTATTAAAGTTGACATAAAGCCAAGGCGGCATAACGGCAGTGCATTTAGAAGAATTCCGTTATCTTATATTTAGATATAAAATCGATTTTGTTGTATATATACATATAGCAATCGATATCGAAATGCTTCAAATCATTAGTTTAACACATTTAAGTTAATTAACCTTCTTTAACGTATTGAAGTTGATAAAAGCTATGGCGGCATAACGGCAGTTCATTTAGAAGAATTCCGTAATCTTATATTTAGGTATAAAGTCGATTTTGTTGTACATACACATTTAGCAATCGATATCGAAATTCTTCAAATCATTAGTTTAACATATTTAAGTTAATTAACCTTCTTTAACGTATTGAAGTTGATATAAAGCTATGGCGGCATAACGACCGTACATTTGGAAGAATTCCGTAATCTTATGTTTAGGTATAAATTCGACTTTCTTGTATATACACATTTAGCAATCGATATCGAAATGCTTCAAATCATTAGTTTAACATATTTAAGTTAATTAACCTTCTTTAACGTATTGAAGTTGACATAAAGCCATGGCGGCATAACGGCAGTGCATTTAGAAGAATTCCGTTATCTTATATTTAGGTATAAAGTCGATTTTGTTGTATATACACATTTAGCAATCGATATCGAAATGCTTCAAATCATTAGTTTAACATATTTCAGTTAACTAACCTTCTTTATCTTACTGAAGTTTACATAAAGCCATAACGGTATAACGGCAGTGCATTTGGAAGAATTCCGTAAACTTATATTTAGGTATAAAGTCGATTTTTTTGTATATACATATTTAGCAATCGATACCGAGATGCTTCGCCTCATTAGTTTAACATATTTAAGTTAAAAAACCTTCTTTAACGAACTGAATTTGGCATAAAGCTATGGCGGCATAAGGGCAGTGCATGTAGAATAATTCCGTTATATTATATTTAATTATAAAGCCGATTTTCTTGTATATACACATTTAGCAATCGATACCGAAATGCTTCAAATCATTTGTTTAACATATTTAAGTTAATAAACCTTCTTTAACGCACTGAAGTCTACATAAAGCCTTAACGGCATAACGGCAGTGCATTTAGAAGAATTCAGTTATCTTATATTTAGGTATAAAGTCGATTTTCTTGTATATACACTAGAGTGGGTCAATTTGTATGGAGCAAAAAAAATGCACCAAGCGGTTATTAAAATCGTAAACTACGATGAATTCTAAGAAAATTTGCCCAAGAAACCATGTATTTAAAATCAAAACGGAGCCTCCGGTTTTTAACGAGAAACTTTTCATTTTGTTGTTTTTTTTTTTTCAATAAATGAAATGGAAAATAGTAACAACTACTGGAGCCGAAACATCAAGCTGTGACCGTACAGGTGCTGCTACACCTTCTCAGCAGCGTTCTTTTTGTAATTGATATGCATCTTGATTGATCTTAAGATCTCTATATACTTGCAATTTTGAGAAAGTGCTCTACACAAATTTAGAACATTCAAAAATGTTATTGAATCTTTTAAGAAAACTAACAGTAGTGGTTATGTCTGGATTTGTTCGAAATGTAATTCCAACAGCTTTAGAAGCTGTATAGATAACGGTCTACTTTTGATGTTTAGATTAATGTTAAAAAAGTTTTTTATGAAATTGGCCATTAAATCATCAATACACAAGAAATGTAAAAGCTCATGGGTTTTGTAATTTTAAGAAATAAAACGTTGTGACCCTTAAAAATAAATTAGATATTTATAAAATAATAGTATTTAGATCGGGTTTTAAAAAGCTTCGGTGATCGGACGAGAACCGATGTATTCAGCGTAGTATGGTCGTTGGCCGCTGTGGTCGGTGTGTGTATATGTTACCTATCCACCCATAAAAATTAAAATAATAAAAAATAAAATTCAAACTTTAATAGCTTTCACCTTCCGCGAAATCGTATTGCTGTTAACAATATCATTTTATATCTATATATAAAGCAAAAACTTAACTGTTAAGGGCCAAAAAAATATAATATACTTCTAAAGTTCAGAATTAATTAGTTTTAAGGTCTTGTTTGCTGTCCATCCTAGATGTTGCGTTTCGACTTGCAACTGTGACTGCCATAACACCATCGGGATTTTTTTCTATAGTTCGACGTTAAACGCTAGTCAGCAGTTGCACAAAGCGCTCGGTTCCTTGAATATGTGGAGGAATTTGTGGATCCGGAAGTGGAGGATTGTCAAATTCTATGTATTCGAGCAAATGGTCATAGGGTATGTTTATCTAAGTTTATCATCTCAACATAATCAGTGCAGTCAAAATTTATAGTTGGTTTTTTGTAAGCTCTTAATTTTGTTGGGTCTTAAAGTTTTTCACGATAGTACAAAATTTTTTTTAAAGCCCTCTGGCGCACTTGCTTTCTGGCATCAAAAAGCATTGTTAGTAGAACATTTTCTGAATGTGCAAAATATGAGTTATTTTGAACAACATTATTTACAATTTCGCGCAGATTTTGTGGTAAATATTGCGTTGAACAAATATATTTACATAACAGTAAAAACTACTAGAGTCGAAAACATAAAGCAGTGACCGTACAGAAAAATACCGTTATATGGGAGGTGGCCGTAGTTTTTGCCCAATTTTAATCATTTTCATAATCTCACCTAACTAGGTACAATCTAAAATGTGTACCAAATTTAGTCGAAATCGATAAAGAAGTTCCAGAGATTTACATATGCACTCAAAAGTGGGCGGTGACATGCCAAAATTTTCATATTGTCGAATTTCTGGCTGCAATACAACACCGAATACCAAACTCAAGATATTTCCCTTCAACAGTTATTAAAATTTCCGATCTTTAGTGTTTTCAAAAATTACCGTTATATGGTAGGTGGGCATGGTTATTATCCGATTTCGATCATTTTCCAGATATCTCTTAAGTAGGCATGGTGTAATATGTATACCAAATTTGAACGAAATCGGTGGGTGGTTCCAGAGATATGCATATGAACTCATAAGTGGGCAGTGCCACGCCCCCTATAAAAAATTTCTGTACTGTCGAATTTTCTGCTTAAATACAACATCACATACCAAATTTGAGCAAATTAGCTTCGATAGCTACAAAACAAGCAAACAAACGACAGTGGAATAGGAATTGGATTTTTTTTTACAAAATACAATATACGTAATTTTCTCGCTAAAAACCGGAGGCTCGATTTTCATTTTAGACCCATGGTTTCTTGGGAAAATTTTCTTAGAATTCATCGTAGTTTACGATTTTGATAACCGCTTTGTCAAGAAAAAAATTGACCCACTCTAATATACACATTTAGCAATCGATATCGAAATGCTTCAAATCATTACTTTAACATATTTAAGTTAATAAACCTTCTTTAACGAACGGAAGTTGGCATAAAGCCATGGGGGCATAACGACAATACATTTGGAAGAATTCCGTAGTCTTATATTTATGTATAAAGTCGATTTTCTTGTATACACACATTTAGCTATCGATATCGAAATGCTTCAAATCATTAGTTTAACATATTTAAGTTAATTAACCTTCTTTAACGTAATGAAGGTGATATAAAGCCATGGCGGCATAACGACAGTGCAGGTAGAAGAGTTTCGTAATCTTATATTTAGGTATATAGTCGATTTTTTTGTATTTACACATTTAGCAATCGATATCGAAAATCTTCAAATCATTAGTTTAACATATTTAAGTTAGTTAACCTTCCTTAACGTAATTAAGGTGATATAAAGCCATGGCGGCATAACGACAGTGCAGGTAGAAGAGTTTCGTAATCTTATATTTAGGTATATATTCGATTTTCTTGTAATTACACATTTAGCAATCGATATCGAAAATCTTCAAATCATTAGTTTAACATATTTAAGTTAGTAAACCTTCCTTAACGTAACGAAGGTGATATAAAGCCATGGCGGCATAACGACAGTGCAGGTAGAAGAGTTTCGTAATCTTATATTTAGGTATATAGTCGATTTTTTTGTATTTACACATTTAGCAATCGATATCGAAAATCTTCAAATCATTAGTTTAACATATTTAAGTTAGTAAACCTTCCTTAACGTAACGAAGGTGATATAAAGCCATGGCGGCATAACGACAGTGCAGGTAGAAGAGTTTCGTAATCTTATATTTAGGTATATAGTCGATTTTCTTGTATTTACACATTTAGCAATCGATATCGAAAATCTTCAAATCATTAGTTTAACATATTTAAGTAAGTTAACCTTCTTTAACGTATTGAAGTTGATATAAAGCCATGGCGGCATAACGACAGTAGATTTGGAAGAATTCCGTAATCTTATATTTAGGTAAAAAGTCGATTTTGTTGTAGTTACACATTTAGCAATCGATATCGAAAATCTTCAAATCATTAGTTTAACATATTTAAGTTAGTTAAACTTCCTTAACGTAATGAAGGTGATATAAAGCCATGGCGGCATAACGACAGTGCATTTAGAAGAATTCCGTTATCTTATATTTAGGTATAAAGTCGATTTTGTTGTATATACGCATTTAGCAATCGATATCGAAATGCTTCAAAGCATTAGGTTAACATATTTAAGTTAATTAACGTTCTTTAACGTATTGAAGTTGATATAAAACCATAGCGGCGTAACGACAGTACATTTGGAAGAATTCCGCAGTCTTATACTTAGGTATAAAGTCAATTTTCTTGTATATAAACATTTAGCAATCGATAACGAAATACTTCAAATCATTAGTTTAACATATCTAAGTTAATTAACCTTCTTTAGCGATCTGAAGTTGATATAAAGCTATGGCGGCATAACGGCAGTACATTTGGAAGAATTCCGTAATCTTATGTTTAGGTATAAATTCGACTTTCTTGTATATACACATTTAGCAATCGATATCGAAATGCTTCAAATCATTAGTTTAACATATTTAAGTTAATTAACCTTCTTTAACGTATTGAAGTTGATATAAACCCTATGGCGGCATAACGGCAGTGCATTTAGAAGAATTCCGTTATCTTATATTTAGGTATAAAGTCGATTTTGTTGTATATACACATTTAGCAATCGATATCGAAATGCTTCAAATCATTAGTTTAACATATTTCAGTTAATTAACCTTTTTTAAATCTTATTGAAGTTACATAAAGCCATGGCGGTATAACGGCAGTGCATTTGGAAGAATTCCGTAATCTTATATTTAGGTATAAAGTCGATTTTTTTGTATATACATATTTAGCAATCGATATCAAAGATGCTTCACATCATTAGTTTAACATATTTAAGTTAAATAACCTTCTTTAACGTACTGAATTTGGCATAAACCCTATGGCGGCATAAGGGCAGTGCATTTAGAATAATTCCGTTATATTATTTTTAAAGTTATAAAGTCGATTTTCTTGTATATACACATTTAGCAATCGATACCGAAATGCTTCAAATCATTTGTTTAACATATTTAAGTTAATAAACCTTCTTTAACGCACTGAAGTTACATAAAGCCTTAACGGCATAACGGCAGTGCATTTAGAAGAATTCCGTTATCTTATATTTAGGTATAAAGTCGATTTTCTTGTATATACACATTTAGCAATCGATATCGAAATGCTTCAAATCATTATTTTTAACATATTTAAGTTAATAAACCTTCTTTAACGAACTGAAGTTGGCATAAAGCCATGGCGGCATAACGGAAAGTACATTTGGAAGAATTCCTTTATCTTATATTTATGTATAAAGTCGATTTTTTTGTATTTACACATTTAGCAATCGATATCGAAATTCTTCAAATCATTAGTTTAACATATTTAATTTAAAGTTAAACCCTTTCCCTTTAACGTAATTAAGGGTTGATATAAAGCCATGGCGGCATAACGACAGTGCATTTAGAAGAATTCGTAATCTTATATTTAGGTATATATTCGATTTTCTTGTAATTACACATTTAGCAATCGATATCGAAAATCTTCAAATCATTAGTTTAACATTTTTAAAGGGTTTAGTAAACCTTCCTTAACGTAACGAAGGTGATATAAAGCCATGGCGGCATAACGACAGTGCAGGTAGAAGAGTTTCGTAATCTTATATTTAGGTATATATTCGATTTTTTTGTATTTACACATTTAGCAATCGATATCGAAAATCTTCAAATCATTAGTTTAACATATTTAAGTTATTAAACCTTCCTTAACGTAACGAAGGTGATATAAAGCCATGGCGGCATAACGACAGTGCAGGTAGAAGAGTTTCGTAATCTTATATTTAGGTATATAGTCGATTTTCTTGTATTTACACATTTAGCAATCGATATCGAAAATCTTCAAATCATTAGTTTAACATGTTTAAGTTAGTTAACCTTCTTTAACGTATTGAAGTTGATATAAAGCCATGGCGGCATAACGACAGTAGATTTGGAAGAATTCCGTAATCTTATATTTAGGTATAAAGTCGATTTTGTTGTACTTACACATTTAGCAATCGATATCGAAAATCTTCAAAGCATTAGGTTAACATATTTAAGTTAATTAACGTTCTTTAACGTATTGAAGTTGATATAAAACCATGGCGGCATAACGACAGTGCATTTAGAAGAATTCCGTAATCTTATATTTAGGTATAAAGTCGATTTTGTTGTATATACGCATTTAGCAATCGATATCGAAATGCTTCAAAGCATTAGGTTAACATATTTAAGTTAATTAACGTTCTTTAACGTATTGAAGTTGATATAAAACCATAGCGGCGTAACGACAGTACATTTGGAAGAATTCCGCAGTCTTAAACTTAGGTATAAAGTCAATTTTCTTGTATATAAACATTTAGCAATCAATAACGAAATACTTCAAATCATTAGTTTAACATATCTAAGTTAATTAACCTTCTTTAGCGATCTAAAGTTGACATATAGCCATGGCGGCATAACGGCAGTGCATTTAGAAGAATTCCGTAATCTTATATTTAGGTATAAAGTCGATTTTCATGTATATACACATTTAGCTATCGATATCGAGATGCTTCAAATCATTCGTTTAACATATTTATGTTAATAAACCTTCTTTAACGATCTGAAGTTGGCATATAGCCATGGCGGCATAACGGCAGTGCATGTAGAAGAATTCCGTAATCTTATATTTAGGTATAAAGTCGATTTTGTTGTATATACACATTTAGCAATCGATATCGAAATGCTTCAAATCATTAGTTTAACATATTTCAGTTAACAAACCTTCTTTATCTTACTGAAGTTTACATAAAGCCATAACGGTGTAACGGCAGTGCATTTGGAAGAATTCCGTAAACTTATATTTAGGTATAAAGTGGATTTTGTTTTATATACATATTAAGCAATCGATATCGAGATGCTTCACCTCATTAGTTTAACATATTTAAGTTAATAAACCTTCTTTAACGAACTGAAGTTGGCATAAAGCTATGGCGGCATAAGGGCAGTGCATGTAGAATAATTCCGTTATCTTATATTTAATTATAAAGCCGATTTTCTTGTATATACACATTTAGCAATCGATACCGAAATGCTTCAAATCATGAGTTTAACATATTTAAGTTAATAAACCTTCTTTAACGCACTGAAGTCTACATAAAGCCTTAACGGCATAACGGCAGTGCATTTAGAAGAATTCGGTTATCTTATATTTAGGTATAAAGTCGATTTTCTTGTATATACACATTTAGCAATCGATATCGAAATGCTTCAAATGATTACTTTAACATATTTAAGTTAATAAACCTGCTTTAACGAACGGAAGTTGGCATAAAGCCATGGCGAGATAACGACAATACATTTGGAAGAATTCCGTAGTCTTATATTTATATATAAAGTCGATTTTCTTGTATACACACATTTAGCTATCGATATCGAAATGCTTCAAATCATTGGTTTAACATATTTAAGTTAATTAACCTTCTTTAACGTAATGAAGGTGATATAAAGCCATGGCGGCATAACGACAGTGCAGGTAGAAGAGTTTCGTAATCTTATATTTAGGTATATAGTCGATTTTCTTGTATTTACACATTTAGCAATCGATATCGAAAATCTTCAAATCATTAGTTTAACATATTTAAGTTAGTTAACCTTCCTTAACGTAATGAAGGTGATATAAAGCCATGGCGGCATAACGACAGTGCAGGTAGAAGAGTTTCGTAATCTTATATTTAGGTATATAGTCGATTTTCTTGTATTTACACATTTAGCAATCGATATCGAAAATCTTCAAATCATTAGTTTAACATATTTAAGTTAGTTAACCTTCCTTAACGAAATGAAGGTGATATTAAGCCATGGCGGCATAACGACAGTGCAGGAAGAAGAGTTTCGTAATCTTATATTTAGGTATATAGTCGATTTTCTTGTATTTACACATTTAGCAATCGATATCGAAAATCTTCAAATCATTAGTTTAACATATTTAAGTTGGTTAACCTTCCTTAACGTAATGAAGGTGATATAAAGCCATGGCGGCATAACGACAGTGCATTTAGAAGAATTCCGTTATCTTATATTTAGGTATAAAGTCGATTTTGTTGTATTTACACATTTGCAATCGATATCGAAAATCTTCAAATCATTAGTTTAACATATTTAAGCTAGTTAACCTTCCTTAACGTAATGAAGGTGATATAAAGCCATGGCGGCATAACGACAGTGCATTTAGAAGAATTCCGTTATCTTATATTTAGGTATAAAGTCGATTTTGTTGTATATACGCATTTAGCAATCGATATCGAAATGCTTCAAAGCATTAGGTTAACATATTTAAGTTAATTAACCTTCTTTAACGTATTGAAGTTGATATAAAACCATAGCGGCGTAACGACAGTACATTTGGAAGAATTCCGCAGATTTATATTTAGGTATAAAGTCAATTTTCTTGGATATAAACATTAAGCAATCGATAACGAAATGCTTCAAATCATTAGTTTAACATATCTAAGTTAATTAACCTTCTTTAGCGATCTGAAGTTGGCATATAGCCATGGCGGCATAACGGCAGTGCATGTAGAAGAATTCCGTAATCTTATATTTAGGTATAAAGTCGATTTTCTTGTATATACACATTTAGCTATCGATATCGAGATGCTTCAAATCATTCGTTTAACATATTTATGTTAATAAACTTTCTTTAACGATCTGAAGTTGGCATATAGCCATGGCGGCATAACGGCAGTGCATGTAGAAGAATTCCGTAATCTTATATTTAGGTATAAAGTCGATTTTCTTGTATATACACATTTAGCTATCGATATCGAAATTTTTCATATCATTAGTTTAACATATTAAGTAAATAAACGCTTTTTACCTTACTGAAGTCTACATAAGCCTTAACGGTATAAAGGCAGTGCATTTAGAAGAATTCCGTAATGTTATAATATTATGTTTAGGTATAAAGTCAATTTTCTTGTATATACACATTCAGCAATCGATATCGAAATGCTTAAAATAACTGGTTTAGCATATTTAAGTTAATTAACCTTCTTTATCTTACTGAAGTTTACATAAAGCCATAACGGCAGTATATTTATATGAGTTCCGTTATCTTATATTTAGGTATAGAGTCGATTTTGTTGTACATACACATTTAGCAATCGATATCGAAATGCTTCAAATCATTAGTTTAACATATTTAAGTTAATAAACCTTCTTTAACGTATTGAAGTTGATATAAAGCCATGGCGGCATAACGACAGTACATTTCGAAGAATTCCGTAGTCTTATATTTAGGTACAGGGTAGGCCATTTAAAGTTGACCCATTTGTTTGTTTGCCAAAATTAAGGCGTCGCGGATAATCAGCTGGGTTTAGTTTTTGTTCCATTTGAATTTTATATGGAAACATCTTCAAATCTTTATGAATTATGCGTCGGAGAGTGGTGCGAGAGATGTCTAATTCCTGAGAGCGGCGATAACTCGATGTCGATGGAGTCTCCTCAATACTGGCTCGTACAGCTTCGATATTTTCATCAGAACGTCTTGTGCGTTGTCTGGATGCATGACTGGCATTACTGAGATTACCGGTGTTCACAAATTTTGCGTATAAAGACTTAATTGTGTTCTTAACTAGAGCACTTTTCACTTTATTTTTTTTGCGAAACGCACGTTGAGTTAACACAATTGAAAAGTTATTTTGAATATAAAGCTGAACAATTTCAGCGCGTTCTTTTGGAGTGTACTGTTCCATGGTATAAATTGTCTTCGAATGACGCTTCTAACGCGGTATGACATTAGCCGATTTGTCAGCGCTGTTAAAAGTTACAGCGTTGCCAGATGGGTCAACTTTAAATGGCCTACCCTGTATAAAGTCGTTTTTCTGGTATATATGCATTAAGAAATCGATATCGAAATGCTTCGAATAACTGGTCAAGAAAATCGACTTTATACCTAAATATAAGATAACGGAATTCTTCTACTTGCACTGCCGTTATGCCGCCATAGCTTTATGCCAACTTCAGATCGTTAAAGGAGGTTTATTAAAATAAATATGTTAAACTAATGAGTTGAAGCATCTCGATATCGATCGCTAAATGTGTATATACAAGAAAATCGACTTTTTACGTAAATATAAGACTACGGAATTCTTCCAAATGTACTGCCGTTATGCCGCCATGGCTTTATATCAACTTCAATACGTTAAAGAAGGTTAATTAACTTAAATATGTTAAACTAATGATTTGAAGCATTTCGATATCGATTGCTAATTGCGTATATACAACAAAATCGACTTTATACCTAAATATAGGATTACGGAATTCATATAAATATACTGCCGTTATGGCTTTATGTAAACTTCAGTAAGATAAAGAAGGTTAATTAACTTAAATATGCTAAACCAGTTATTTTAAGCATTTCGATATCGATTGCTAAATGTGTATATACAAGAAAATTTACTTTATAACTAAACATAAAATTATAACATTACGGAATTCTTCTAAATGCACTGCCTTTATACCGTTAAGGCTTATGTAGACTTCAGTAAGGTAAAAAGCGTTTATTTACTTAATATGTTAAACTAATGATATGAAAAATTTCGATATCGATAGATAAATGTGTATATACAAGAAAATCGACTTTATACCTAAATATAAGATTACGGAATTCTTCTACATGCACTGCCGTTATGCCGCCATGGTTATATGCCAACTTCAGATCGCTAAAGAAGGTTAACTAACTTAAATATGTTAAACGAATAATTTGAAGAATTTCGATATCGATAGATAAATGTGTATATACAAGAAAATCGACTACTTACCTGAATATAAGATCACGAAATTCTTCCAAATGCACTGCCGTTATACCGTTTTGGCGTTATGTAAACTTCAGTAAGATAAAGAAGGTTAATTAACTTAAATATGTTAAAATAATGATTTGAAGCATTTCGATATCGATTGCTTAATGTGTATATACAACAAAATCGACTTTATACCTAAATACAAGATTACGGGTTTCTTCCAAATCTACTGTCGTTATGCCGCCATGGCTTTATATCAACTTCAATACGTTAAAGAAGGTTAATTAACTTTAATATGTTAAACTAATGATTTGAAGCATTTCGATATCGATTGCTAAATGCGTATATACAACAAAATCGACTTTATACCTAAATATAAGATTACGGAATTCTTCTAAATGCACTGCCGTTATGCCGCCATGGCTTTAAGCAAACTTCCGTTCGTTAAAGAAGGTTTATTAACTTAAATATGTTAAACTAATGATTTGAAGCATTTCGATATCGATTGCTAAATGTGTATATACAAGAAAATCAACTTTATACCTAAATATAAGACTACGGAATTCTTCCAAATGTATTGTCGTTATGCTGCCATGGCTTTACATCAACTTCAATACGTTAAAGAAGTTTAATTAACTTAAATATGTTAAACGAATGATTTGAAGCATTTCGATATCGATTGCGAAATGCGTATATACAACAAATTCGACTTTATACCTAAATATAAGATAACGGAATTCATATAAATATACCGCCGTTATGCCGTTAAGGCTTTATGTAAACTTCATTAAGATAAAGAAGGTTAAATAACTTAAATATGCTAAACCAGTTATTTGAAGCATTTCGATATCGATTGCTAAATGAGTATATACAAGAAAATCGACTTTATACCTAAATATAAGATTACGGAATTCTTCTAAATGCACTGCCGTTATGCCGTTATGGCTTTATGTTAACTTCAGAAGGTTTATTAACTTGGATATGTTACACTAGTTATTTGAAGCATTTCGAAATCGATTGCTTAATGCATATATACAAGAAAATCGACTTTCTACCTAAATATAAGATTACGGAATTCTTCCAAATGTACTGTCGTTATGCCGCCATGGCTTTTTATCAACTTCAATATGTTATAGAAGCAAGAAGAAGAAGAATTAACTTAAATATGTTAAACTAATGATTTGAAGCATTTCGATATCGATTGCTAAATCGAAATTGCTAAAATCGACTTTAGACCTAAATATAAGCTTACGGAATTCTTCTAAATGCACTGCCGTTATGCCGTTATGGCTTTATGTTAACTTCAGAAGGTTTATTAACTTAGGTATGTTACACTAGTTATTTGAAGCATTTCGAAATCGATTGCTTAATGCATATATTCAAGAAAATCGACTTTCTACCTAAATATAAGATTACGGAATTCTTCCAAATGTACTGTCGGTATGCCGCCATGGCTTTATATCAACTTCAATATGTTATAGAAGGATAATTAACTTAAATATGTTAAACTAATGATTTGAAGCATTTCGATATCGATTGCTAAATGCGTATATACAACAAAATTGACTTTATACCTAAATATAAGCTTACGAAATTCTTCTAAATGCACTGCCGTTATGCCGTTTTGGCTTTATGTTAACTTCAGTGCGTTAAAGAAGCTTTATTAACTTAAATATGTTAAACTAATGATTTAAAGATTTTCGAAATCGATTGCTTAATGCATATACACAACAAAATCGACTTTATACCTAAATATAAGATTACGGAATTCTTCCAAATGCACTGCCGTTATTCCGTTATGGCTTTATGTTAACTTCAGTTCGTTTAAGAAGGTTTATTAACTTAAATATGTTAAACCAGTTATTTGAAGCATTTCGATTGCTTAATGCATATATACAAGAAAATCGACTTTATACCTAAATATAAGATCACGGAATTCTTCCAAATGTACTGTCGTTATTCCACCATGGCTTTATATCAACTCCAAAACGTTAAAAAAGGTTAATTAACTTAAAGATGTTAAAATAATGATTTGAAGCATTTAGATATCGAAATCTAAATGTGTATATAAAAGAAAATCGACCTTATACCTAAATATAAGATTACGGAATACTTCCAAATGTACTGTTGTTATGCCGCCATGGCTTTATATCAACTTCAATATGTTATAGAAGGATAATTAACTTAAATATGTTAAACTAATGATTTGAAGCATTTCGATATCGATAGCTAAATGTGTGTATACAAGAAAATCGAATTTATACCTAAATAAAAGATTACGGAATTCTTCTACATGCACTGTTGTTATGCCGCCACGACTATATGCCAACTTCAGATCGTTGATGAAAGTTTATTAACTTAAATATGTTTAACTAATGATTTCAAGCATTTCGATATCGATTGCTAAATGAGTATATACAAGAAAATCGACTTTATACCTAAATATAAGATTACGTAATTCTTCTAAATGCTTTGCCGTTATGCCGCTAAGGTTTTTGTAGACTTCAGTAAGATAAAGAGGGTTAATTAATTTAAAATATGTTAAACTAATGATTTGAAGCATTTCGAAAGCGATTGCTAAATGTGTATATACAACAAAATCGACTTTATACCTAAATATAAGCTCACGGAATTCTTCTAAATGCACTGCCGTTATGCCGCCATGGCTTTATGTTAACTTCAGTGCGTTAAAGAAGCTTTATTAACTTAAATATGTTAAACTAATGATTTGAAGATTTTCGAAATCGATTGCTAAATGCATATACACTACAAAATCGACTTTTACCTAAATATAAGATTACGGGATTCTTCCAAATGCACTGCCGTTATTCCGTTATGGCTTTATGTTAACTTCAGTTCTTTTAAAAAGGGTTTTATTAACTTAAATATGTTAAACCAGTTATTTGAAGCATTTCGATTGCTTAATGCATATATACAAGAAAATCGACTTTATACCTAAATATAAGATCACGGAATTCTTCCATATGTACTGTCGTTATACCACCATGGCTTTATATCAACTCCAATACGTTAAAAAAGGTTAATTAACTTAAAGATGTTAAAATAATGATTTGAAGCATTTCGATATCGATACCTAAATGTGTATATAAAAGAAAATCGACTTTATACCTAAATATAAGATTACGGAATACTTCCAAATGTACTGTCGTTATGCCGCCATGGCTTTATATCAACTTCAATATGTTATAGAAGGATAATTAACTTAAATATGTTAAACTAATGATTTGAAGCATTTCGATATCGATAGCTAAATGTGTATATACAAGAAAATCGACTTTATACCTAAATATAAGATTACGGAATTCTTCAAAACTCTTTGCCGTTATGCCGTTAAGGTGTTTGTAGACTTCAGTAAGGTAAAGAGGGTTAATTAACTTAAATATGTTAAACTAATGATTTGAGGCATTTCGATATCGATTGCTTAAAGCATTTATACAAGAAAATCGACTTTATACCTAAATATAAGTTTACGGAATTCTTCCAAATGTACTGTCGTTATGCCGCCATGGCTTTATATCAACTTCAATATGTTAAAGAAGGTTAATTAACTTAAATATGTTAAACTAATGATTTGATGCATTTCGATATCGTTTGCTAAATGTGTATATACAACAAAATCGACTTTATTCCTAAATATAAGATTACGAAATTCTCCCAAATGCACTGCCGTTATACCGTTATGGCTTTATGTAAACTTCAGTAAGATAAAGAAGGTTAATTAACTTAAATATGTTAAACTAATGATTTGAAACATTTCGATATCGATTGCTAAATGTGTATATACAAGAAAATCGACTTTATACCTAAATGTAAGATTACGGAATTATTATAAATGCACTGCCGTTATGCCGCCTTGGCTTTATG